>PVHY01002177.1:45153-133674 GCA_004024945.1 Uropsilus gracilis | reverse complement strand
TTTCTTTTCTCTTATAAATTTGTGAGCATATCTGGAATAGTTGTGATAAGCACATTTGCATGACCTGATAGGATGTCATAGTTTAACAGTCAGCCACCAGGATATAAGGGGTTAGCAACTCAATGTCAGCTGTCACTGGTGAACTTGGAGCAAACCATGGATAATGTGAAATTGCCAAAGTTTGCAGCTCACTTTTCTGTTGGTCTCTGAGTGCCTCTGTCCACATCTCCTTTGAAACTGGGGTCTTGATTTCAGAGAAAAGACCCAAACTTAACTGCACGGCTGACCCTCTGTTCTGTTCTGACCCTCAAAGCAACTTTTGCTTGTGACTCACCGCCAAAGCAGAGAACTGAACCGTGAGTGCCACCAGGGCAGCCTCCACCCGTACCTACTGTCCCACGCTGACGCGACAGCTCATTACTGCTTGCCGTCCACCACACACTAGCTTCCCTTTTCATTGTGTATTAAAAGAGGCGTGCTTATGGTATGGAAAGTTTAGAAACAGTGACAGTTTTACTGTTTGCTATTTTAATGCTAACTGTAGTTGTGGTTGAACATTTACCTAGCAAAAAGTTTGTGAAAACTTCATCAAAATTTGTTGCAGTACAAATGACGCAAACGTCGCTGCTCTTGACAGTGTACAACTTTATACTTCTGACATCTGTGTAATGAACGTAAATCATGTTCATCACCTAAAGATCTACCTTTTGTCGACCATGGTACATTTGATCCCTTTACTCATTTCAAACACTCATCAATCTCCTTCCTCTCTGTTAGCCACCATTCTCTTCCCTGAATCTAAGAGTTTGTTGAAATAACAGTCCTCATTTTTCATTTTACTTTTAACCTTATACAACCATATTGCTTGTCATAATCCCAAAGTAGGTGCCTCAGAAGATAAAAGACTCTAAATATGCAGCTTGTTTGTTTTTCCCTATATCCATCATATAAGTGAGACCATTCTGTATTTCTCTTTTTCTTTTGGGTTTATTTTTGTTAATATGAATCTTTGTAGTTCCATTCATGTTGCTGTGAATGACATGTGTTTGTTCTCCTTGATTGATGCATAGTATTCCATCGTGTGTATGTACCACATTTTTTTCAGCCATTCACTGGTTTCAGGGCATTTGGATTGTTTCCAAATCTTGGCAATTGTAAACAGAACTGCAATAAACATGCATTTACAGTTGTCCTTTTGAATTAGTGTTTTCATGTCCTCTGGGTAGATTCCCAGTAGTGGGATTGCTAGGTCAAATGGTAAGTTCACTTTCAATTGTTTGAGGGTTCTCCACACAGTCTTCCATAATGGCTGGACTAGGAGTGAGAGAGGAGGAGTGGGAAACCATGTGGGTTGTTAATTTAAACATGACAGCATTAACCAACAGAACTCTCTGTAATGATAAATGTATTTTTGTGTTTGCTCCATCCAACATGGCACCCACCAACCACATGTCTTATTAAACAGTTAAAATTTGTCTGCTTCAACTGAGTAACAAAATTGTAAATTTTAAGAAATTTAAATTTAAATAGCTATGTGAGACTAGTGGCTATTGCACTGAATTGCAGTTTTAAAGGTAATATATTAGAATATCTTTGTGATAGTAGGATAAGCAATGATACTTTAAATAAGACATTAAAAGAATAATTATAAAAAATGAATCAATAAACTTGCTATTTGAAAATTAAGAATTTTTCATCAAAATATATCATTAAATAATTAAGTGTGAGTTGATAGGATGAAATTCTTTGCAAAACACAAAGTTTGAAAAAGACTCATATTAAGACTATAGAAAGCCCTTAACAAATTATTAAGGAAGAGGCAGCCTAATAGGAATATGAACAAACATCAAATAAGTTCTCTCCCCACATGCCGATTGCACTTTGTAGAATAACTTCTCAGGGTTATGTTGTTGCAAATAGCAATCTGTTTTTATTTTTATTTTTTTGCAAATGAATAGGATTTCATTTCATATTTCTTTATCCATTCTTCTGGTAATGGGTATTTAGATTTTCCAGCTCTCAACTATAGTGATGAACAAGAATCTATAGCCCTCTTTGAATTGTTTTCATAATCAGATTACTACCCAGAAGTGGAATGGTGAATCATATGGAATTTCTATTTTTAATATTTTGAATAATCTTCATACTCTCCTCTATAATGACTATATACCAATTTTCATTCTTATCAACAGTTTGCCAATGTTCCCTTCTCTCTATATTTTAACACTTTGGTTTTTTGTGTTTTGGATAATAGCCATTTTCACAGGTTTGAGGTAGTATCACATTGTTGTTTTGATTTGTACTTTCCTAATAATATGTGAAGATGACACCTTATGATGCTTATTGGCCTTTTGTTATCTATAGCTTAAAAGTGCCTATCTGAGTCCTCTACCCATATTTTAACTGGTCTTTTTTAAAAATCATCATTATTCTTGAGTTTTATGAGTTCTTTAGATATATTGGATATTAACCACTTGAGAATTTTACTATTTTAGATATATCATATGAATGGAATCATGCAGTATTTATCCCATGTCTGACTTTTTTCTCTGAGCATAATGTCATCAAGATTTGTCTGTGCTATCATATTATGGTATTTCATGTTTCTAAGAAATTATTCCATTGTAAAGTTATATACAACTTTTAAAATCTATTTATACATCAATGGACATTTAGGTTATTTCCACATCTTGGTTATTATGAATAGGATTTAAAAAATGGTAATGTTAATATCTTTTTAAGATACTGATTATAATTTTTTGGATTAATATCCATAAGTAAAATAGCTGGGTTATTTGATGGTATTAATTGCAATTTTTGAGGAATATACTATTTTTTCCTAGTGACTGCAGCATTTTCCATTTCCATAAACATTAACAAGGATATCTTTTTTTCTATACTTATTAACATTTCTTATCTTTGTTTTGGTAGCCCATCTGATTGATATGAGAGGATAACTCATTGAGATTTTGATTTGTGTATCTCTGATGATTAGTGTCACTGAGTATCTTTTCTTGTACCTGTTGACCATTTGTATGCTTTATTTGGAAAATAATCTATTATGGTTCTTAGCATATTTTAAAAATCATGTTATTTATCAGATCAAAAAATAGAGTAAGAGAGGAAAAGGGAGGTAAAATCAGGGGAGGGATGAATATAAGAGATTAAGATGATGGTTCACAGGTGACAAGTTGGTGGGGAACCTCAGAGTATACAATGATGTAAAATATGTGTGTATATATATATATGTATATATATACATATATATACTTATACAATCAATTAAAAATAAAATAAAAATAAAGTTCTTAGGTTTTAAAAAAATATTGTTATTTGTTATTAGTTGTAGGTCTTTCTTTTAAGAGTCTCATGCTCTACCGACTGAGCTAGCCGGGCGCATGCATTGTAGGTCTTTCTTTTAAACCCTTGCAGATAGTGGTTTACAAATATTTTCTCCCAATTTGTGGTTGCTTTTTCACTGTGTTGATGTTTTTTCTTTGTTGTATGGGAACTTTTCAGTTTGATGTGATTTTACTTTTTTTTTGTTTGTTTGTTTCTTGTGCTTTGGGTTTCATACCCATAAAATCATTGGCAAGATCAATGTCATGAAAATTTTCCAAATTTTCTCATAGGAATATTATTTTAGGTCTAAATTTAAGTCTTCAGTTGAATCTCTTTTTCTTATGTAGTCTTTATGTGTGCTGCATTACAATAAAAAATTTTATTTACAACTGAATTTGAGATAGTAAACTTTCTGTAGGAAGAGATTAAAAAATGCAAATTTTTGAATGCATTCACCTGAAACATTGTTTCTCAAGATATCTGTAAATATCCTAATCAGATATGAATTTATTATCATTACACAGAAATGGTGAAAACGTGCATGTTTGGTTGAAAGAGTGAGGATTACAAAAGAGCAGACAAATTTCATAAAATATTCATAAATTCTGAAATAAAAATATTATATTTAAATATAAAGAAGATTGGACAAGTAAAGCTGGGTAAAATTCTGCAACTATTGTCTTGATAAAATAATTCAGTAATGACTACTATGAGTCATTTAGTATAAAACATGACAGGATAGGACATGCAAAAGGAATAAAATTGGAATTAAGGAGATTATTACTTTATCTGTTTTTGTATTTTTTGGTGAATACCAGAAATAGAACAATGGCATGAGATGGTATTTCTGTTATTAATATTTTAATTACCCTCCATTTTGTTTTCCATAATGGTCATAATAAATTACATTTCTATCGATGGTGTATAAGGAACTCCTCTACTTCTTTCCAAAATTTCCTATTTTTTGTCTTTTTGAGTAATATCCACTCTCTCAGATGTGAGGTGATATCCCATTATCATTTTGATTTGCTTTTCTTTAATAGTTAGAGATGATGAACGTATTTTCATGTGCCCACTGGCTCTCTGTAGGTCTTTGAAGAGTGTCTTTCAGAGCCTCTGTCCATAATTTATCTGCTTATTTACTATTGAGTTTTATGGGTTCTTTGTATATTTTGTGTATTAACCCTTGTCAGATATGTGATATGCAAATATCTTCTCCGATTCAAAAGTTGTTTATTTCATTCTGATGTCAGTTTCTTTCACTGGGCAAAACTTTCTGTTTGATGTAGTCCTATTTATTTAACTTTGTTTTTATTTTCATTAGTATTGGAATTGAATTCCAAAGCATTATCAAGGAGCAAATAGTTTCTTTAAGGGTGATATCAAGAAGCAAATAGTTTCTGTTTGCTTCTATATATTTTATCATATCAGGTTTTAGATCTAAGTCTTTGATTCATTTTTAATCTTTTTTATATGGCATTGAATGTTAGACTAGATACATTCTTATGCATGTTATTGTCATTGTCTTCTTTTCCTAACATCATTAATGGTGTTATTGGTCTATTTTAAATTCTTTACTTCTTTGTAGTACACTTTGCACTTTGCCGTAAACTAGTTATTTATATGTGGGGAGTTTCATTTCTGGCTCTCAGTCCTATCCCATTGACCTCTGACCTCTGTGTTTTTATTCCAAGCAGTTTTAAGTACTATTATTTTATAGCATAGTTTGTAGTGTTATGGAGGGTGATACTACATTTTTGTTCCAGAGAGATTAATAGTAGATGAATGAAAAGTAATTATTCCAATCAAATATTAAAGTAAATCATCTAGTATATGTGTTTTAAAGAAAAGTAATCATAGAAAGAAATGGGTATTATACATGACTAAGAGAAAAATTCAGGATTTTGAAATTTATGTTACATAGAACTTGCACATATTAATACAATAGATAAAAGTACTTAAAAGTAAAATATACAAATCTTGGGAATAAATTGCAATCTTCAAAGTCATAGTGGGAGATTTTAGGATATCTTTTTCAATAAATAGTAATTAATCAGATAAAAACACCATGAAGTTATTTATGTTTTGAACAGCATAATTAACTTGGCAAATCTATAGTTCATAAAACTACTTAGAGAGTCATGTCTTTTAAAACACATATCAATTAGTTGTCAAAACTAATACCAAAGTAAGTCACAGAGCAAGTTTCAATATAGTTCAAAAAATCAAATGTCTTACACACTGTAGTTTCTCAATACAGTGTAAATGATCTGAGATCAACAATGCAAATTATAAAGAAAATCCATGTTTAGAAATTTATAAACAGACATGTAAATAACTGAGTTTAAAAAGAACGCATAGAGAATTAACATTTTGTTTTTTTATTGCTAGCCTCAAATCTATTTTCATTTGTCACATTACTTCCACTCTAAAATCTTGTTTTTAAGCTTTCTGAGGGTATTTTTAGAGTGACCTCAGTAATGCAAGCACAGAATGTTTTTAGATGCCTGGGTGAAGATATCTAGGGCTTTCTTCCTGCACAGCTGCCTCATCTCTTGTATGCTTCCCTGCATATCCTGCTGCTTCCATTATCCCAAACAAAGACTGACCTCCCTCTCAGCAGCTCCCAGAAGCATCATTGCTTGAGCTCCCTGTCTGTGTGCTCTCCTCCAGAGAAAGCCTTCAGGCAAAACAGCCATTGTCAGCTCCTCTAGTTTCTTTTTCTTTTTTTTTTTTTTTTTTTTGGCAATACAACCACCTGTTTGTCACCTGTAGTAAAATATCTCAAAATAGTTAGTTGATATATTTATGTTAAGGATATATTTTTAGATAAAAATTGTACATTTTACTCTTTTTTTTTCTAGCATTTTATGGTGAGAAGGTTAATATATATGCAGTTGCTTTCCTACCTAGGGTTTTTCATCTCTTGGTATTTCATTCTCTCTGGGACAACCTTTCCTCTTGCTCCCTTCTTGCCCTCAAATGACCTCTTTTTTCCTCTAATTATGGGCAAGATGGCATCATCTCTTTAATGTACTTAACCTTTTACGTAAGACAGAAAAAGCCAAAAGTTATTTCAAACTGTTCCTTCTATCTGTACAAAACAATAGCTGTGTGAAACTCTCTCCAAATGCATTTTCACTCTCTCCTTCCTAAAGTACCATATAAAGTGAGTGAAATATAAAATGAAATTTCAATAAAATATGCTGAATAAAATTCTTTGTAGTTTGCTGCATCCATAATTAATATAACTCTTGTTCTTAGGCACAGAATTTTGTTTTATGTGATTTGATTGTGATGTTTAATTTTATATGTCAACTTAACCCAGCCACTGGATACTCATGTTCTGGGTATGTCTTGTGAAAATGTTTCTAAACATCTGAACTGATACACAGAACAAAACAATTGCTATCTCAAATGTGGTGTGCATGTCATGGAACTTATTGTACATCTTTATGGAACAGGAAATCTGTTCTATAAAATCTGAATAATGGAAAATTCATTCTCTTTGCCTGACAATCCTCAGACTGCAACCCTTTGACTTCTCCTGCCTTGGTTCACAGACTAGCTTGGAGCTCTACGGTTATCTTTCCTGGATCTCCAGCTTGCTATTCACAGATCTCAGGACTTTCAATCTCCATAAGCCAAATTCTCATAAGAAATCTCTTTATATAAATTTGAATGAATATATAAATATGAATAAGAATGTATAAAATCTACTGCAATTGGTCCTGTTTCTCTGGAGAGTTCAGACTAATCCAGTATCATACTGTCATTTCAAGTCTGTAAAGTCTTTTTGGTCAAATCACTTTGATGTGTTCTCAATAATTTATAGTCATTTGGGGACTGCTCTGGTGAAGTTTCTAATTTACTTACTCAATATCCAGAAATGGAAATTCCTTGAAAATAAGAAGAAAATTTATAATCTAACTCTTGAAATTTTGTGGTGCTTGAGAATTTGGGGACTCCTTTCAAGTCAACATTGGCAGAAGTAAGAGTTGTATGACTGAACTGGTGACTTCAGGCACCAATTGGTGCCTATCATGTTGGGTGAACAGATGAAACGTTTTATTTTTTCCCCCCAAATAGAAGTTACCCTGAATTGTCTTGGCCAGAGATGATCACAAGTACAAACAAGACTTTTTTTCAGTGCAAAACTCCTCAGCACTGCAGTCTTCTGCTATTTACAAGCATGAGTCAATGTATATTTTATTTATTTATTTTTTGAGACTAAGTCTCCCTATTTTTGCCCATGGAACCGCAGGCTCATGTCTCTCAGGGTACCATGGACTCAAGTGACCTCCAGCCTCAGCTTCCCAGGTAGCTGGGATTGCAGACGCACACCAACATGCCCAGCTATTTTTTGGGACTAAGTCTTGCTGTGTTGCCCCTATCAGGACTCGAACCGTGATCCCTAGCCCCAGCCACTTCATAGGCTGAAGCTTACAGGCATGAGCCATCATGCCCAGCTAATGTATATTTTAAGTTACATTCTCATTAAAAAAAAAAATCAAGATTTCTTTTCAGAAATCCAATTCCTGCTGAATATAAAAACTTTAAATAAATTTTGCAGGTTTTTTTTATAGCGGAATAATTAGCAGTATTTGCAATTTTTCAGCATTAACATTTAACTCAAGGGAGCAAATTCCAATTACTGTGAAAACATTTAATGAATGTTTTAATAAAAACATTTACATTTCAAAGTGGATGAAAATGATTTTCAGTCTGACTCATACATTGATATTTACTAGGCCTGTGCCCTAAAGGACATAATTGTAAAATTAAATTACCTTGCATCTATCTACATTCAATGGTGTGTCAAAAGATATTTACTGTTTGTGATAAAATAATTTAATGGTGTGTATGGAGATTTTAATAGTGTTTGCTTGGAAAGAGAAATTACTATCAAATACAATAAAATCCCATTTGGTTTTTGTAGGTAGTACACATGCTGAGTAGTTTTTGTTCTAAAGAAAATTTGTTACCTAATATTCTGTTTCAATTTTATTGATAATTTAGTTATACATATTTAACAACGTACTATGCATTGCTGATGGACCCATTCTTCCACATTGATGCTAAATAAATGCAATGTAGAGGACTATTTACTAAAAGAGGCACTACTAAAGAAAGAAAATGTTTACTTCTTTTACTCATCATTTTCAAAGTGAAGTAACCTTCTTATGTGAACAGAGGCCTGAATTACTGAATATGCTGTCTTAAAAAGAAATTAAATTGTAGAGAATGAGGGAATGAAGGGAAAATATTTTAAGTGCTTTGGTTTCATACTTCTTCACATGCTTAACAGTATTTACCACAGAACTTCATGCATACTAGGTGCTGAAATGTTCAAGTTTCTCACTGGTTCAAAGAAAGTAACAAGACCTTTTGAACTGTTTTAGTGAATACATCTATAGTTTATTTAAAAGATGTAATCTGTGCCAGATTTATTTTCTGTGTTTGTGGAATTATTTTTATCTCCTTGCAAAGTTTCCCTTTGTAGATTTTTAGAATATAGGTATGGGTACACAGAATGTGTGTTTTCTTTCCTTTTTTTTTTTTTTTTTTTTTTGAGATTAGGTCTCGCTATTTTTGCCCGTGAAACCGCAGGGTTACGTTGCCTGGGATACCATAGACTAAAGCAATCCCCAGCCTCAGCTTCCCAGTTAGCTGGGGTTACAGGTGTGCGCCACCACGCCCAGCTATTTTGGAACTAGGTCTCGCTAAGTTGCCCCAAGCAGGAATCAAACCGCAATCTGGTAGCCCCAGCCGCTTCATAGGCTGAAGCTTACAGGGACACAACACCATGCCTGGCTGTGTATTTTCTTTTTTAAGAAGCATCCCTTACAATGAAGACATACCTTATAAATGTTCATAGAAAAAGCTCATTAGAAAGTACAAATACAGGTTATACATCAGAAGAAATTAAACCTCACTAATATTTAGAAAACTGTAGGTTAAAATTTCAATGAAACAATCTTTCATCTGTTTAATTAGAAAAGAGTTAATATACACCATTTGTGAGGTTTACAGAATGTGTATTTACTGCATAGAACTTCTTATAGTGTCACACTCGTAGCTGTAGCAGTACTACACATACAAATTTGATCCATAGCAATCATTAAGTATTGATTTGGCCCTGTCTTAAGTGACAATATGTCTGGAACTGATTTAAGGTTATTCAAATCTTCCCCCAGAGACTGTCTTAGCATTAAGAAACAATAGAATCCTCAATCATCTTTTTGATAGAAGTTTTTCCTATGCTTCATATAAAATGTGAAAGAGCTATGATGAATTAATCTTAATTATTGACAAGCTAGAGGAATTAAGTTAGAAGCTTTAGTTTAAAAGGTATTTCTTATTTATTTAAAGAACAAAATACATGTTTGCTTTTTCTTACTCTGGGAAAATAAGAATAGTCATTAAAATGAGAACTTTGAATTGATAATTTGACAATAGAAATGGGTTGTAAATATAGGTTCATATATTAATTTTTAAATAGCTTTTCACTACAAATATACTTTTCCTTGTGGAAAGTATCATTGAATGTTTAATATTTGGTAATTGTATAATTGTATTGCAATGAAAACTTTCATTCAAACGCACTGGGTACTACCATATATGAAACACTGACGACAATTTACATTTGAGCCCATATTTTCAATGTATAAGTGATCTTAAAAACTTTACATTTGCTTTAAATGCACAGAAATAACACAGACTGAATATTGTTGCCATAAAAGATAAAAGGAAACACCCAGAGATTATAAACTGATTTGGTAAAAAACTTTCCTTTGGAGGCAAAAAGAATCAGTTTTTTATTTGTGATAGAAAGAGGTCTTAGAATGAGAAAAATAGATGGTTTCCAATTATATTTTAGACACCAAGTTGCATGAATGAACTGAGCAAAGAAGAGATCAGCAAAGCTAAATATAATAGGCATGCTACTAAAGAATATCTTTTTAGATGGTGGCAAAAATAGAAAAATGTAAAAATTAGAAAAGTATAGAAAGTCTTGTCAACGAGTATGAGGTCTCTAAAAATCAACTAATAACAGGAAATAATGAGTGTAAGTATGATGATTGTTAGTTAACAGTTGACTTTATTTCTACTTGACTGAAGTCACCATGATTTGGGAACGGAATTGCAACTCCCAATGGTGAATGGCATCACAGATTATGCAGCAAATACAATAGTAAATGCATTTCAGCAATTATTTATACCATAAGAGTAACATTTTAGGAATTTGAGATTCACTTTCATTTCCTTGTAGCAGTATTATTTTCTTATTGAGAATTTGAGGCAAGTCTAAGAGTTAGAATTCAGAGAGGAAAAATATCTATCTTTTTGATTTTCTTTGAAATGAGTTATTCAAATATGAATCCCATAGAGTCATTTAAGTTCATAAATAAAATGAGCAACTTTATTCAAATAATATTTCTAGGCATTTTAGGAGAAAAACAAGGTTAAGATGCTATTGCTAGACATTGATATAGAAACCATTAACAAAGGAATATCTCACAACAGTACAAATATGTGTACAAATTTATGGTTTTTAACCTCAAACTTGTTCTAGTGCAATGTGACAATATTTAATAGATTCATTTTTTATGTGCCCAATGTAGGCCACTTTTAATTCATAACAATCCTTCATGTGGTCTCCCAACTATTCCTATTTGTCTCACTACCATGAGGGAACTATGCCATCTGCTTCATAGAGAAAATAAAGTCTATGTACACTATAATGCAGTACTATTTGTCCTTGTATCATTTCTTTCTTTTTCAGAGGAGACATTTTCCTTTCTCTCTGTCAAGCTATTTTTTACTCTTCACGTGTGTCTTGAATTTCTATTGCTTTAATCTCTCCTTTAAAATTATCCTCTTTTGATAAGGTTTTTATTCCTTCTGCAGTCTTTCTCTTATTTTCAATTTTCACAATATTTCCTCTCTAGTCATCATCTTATCATAGCCTTGCTTTCTTAATGCATCATTGATGTTCACTTTGTTCCGTTCTTTTACCCCACTGATTTCTTAACCCAACACATTTTTCATTTTTTGCATATGATTCTACCAATACCATCCCTAGTAGCATTCACTTTATCCATTTTTTCATGTTTGGCCTTTTTTAGTCAATTTTTATTTTTCAACCATTCTACTCCTTTAAATTTATGGAGTATTTCTTTCAGTTTCTTCTTCCAACCTTATGTTTAAGGCTCTGTTTAGTAGGTCTCTCACCTTTTGCTTTCAGCAATAGTGTTCTTTCAGGGTCAAATTAACCTTGAATTTTCTCTTCTATATTGTGGTTCTGAGATACAGATACAGACACAGATACAGATACAGAACTCTACTTCTTCTTGAAACACAAATTGTATCCAGTCTTCCTGGGTGGAACACAAGTGATTGTTCTGTAAACACTATACATTCAGTATGTGAATTATCTCTATTATATCTAAGCCTCAACACTGATCCTTCTTAATAAAAAATATTTTAAAAACTAAGATATTTTCTGTGCTATTCCAAATTCTTAAATGAACTAATCACTATGGGTTCTATTTGCAGATAACCACAATGAGACAGAAACATGTTACATAGATTAACAAAGAATTCCTAACCATGATAACCATGATACCATGAAGCTAATTTCTTAGACTAGATATTTCATTATGTCTTAATTGAACTAGCACAGTACCCTTCAAATTGGTCCTCTTAACTGAAGTTTTATCTCCTTCCAAATATTCTTCACATGGCTGCCAATTTTATCCGTGTAAAAAATAGATATGAACTTATTAAAATCTCAATGACTTCCTAAGACCTATGACTAAGTGCTAGATATTTAACTTGGCTTAAAAAATCCCACTGATTATGTCAGTCAAGTATCTATGATCTTCAATTGATGGCCTACTAGTTTCTGATTCTATTATCGTGTTTCTCTTTTTACCTCCAAATCATCCTTTTGTCATGTCCACTTGGAGAACATCTGCTTATATTAAAGAACCATTCAAATGAAGCCTCATAGTCTCATAGCTGATAATGCATTTCCTCTTTTGTATCCCCTTAGCACTTTACACATACTTCTACTACAGTATATGTCAATTGCTATATTTTCTTGATAACATGTTTCTCTTAATAATCTGTTAATTCCTGATTTATTTATGTGTAATTGATCATATTATCTAGCATATAGCAGATATTTAATGTGTTTTTTACTCATGTATGGGAGGAAAGGATTGAGGAAAGAATTGATTCTGGAAATATAAATCAATTATCTTAATAATGAAAATGACAAAATTTTACATTATTAAAAACATGTTTCTATTTTTATTTAAAAATAATTTTATTTTAAAATTAGTTTTTGTTCAAAGACTTAATAATTAGAATATAATATAAATTTGCTAAAATAAAGTACAATGATACATGCTAAAATTTAGCATTTTAATAGTGTTAATAATTTTATAAAGCTATGAAATGAGTACAGATTAAACTGGAATTTCTTTAAGACATTTGATGAAGTCTACTAACTAATTGCAAGAAAACTGGATGAAATCATACTGATGGGTGGATTTATAGTTGATTGAAATTTCCATCCTATGAAGACCTTTAAAATATATTTATATTTCTTACTTGCATTTTAGCCCTACTTTGTTGTCTTATATTTTATTGCTATGGATAAAACTATAGAAGACAAATTGTGTCAAATTTGTGGAGTGATATAAAGTTGTGGGACTTTACAACATTTGAAGAGACTAAAATTTTAGAATCAGGTACACCTGGGTTTAAATACCATTTAAACACCAATTTTCTATGTGGGACTTTAATCTGACCAACATTTAACTTTCCTTATGAGTAAAAGGGGAATAGTAACATCTAATCCCAGACTGTTGTGGGCATTCATTAAGTTAGAAGTATAATACTTGAGGAACTAGACTCATTAAAACATAGCTCAATCATTACTAAGGATTATGATTTAAAAGATCCTAAATTTTAAAAAAATGTTCAGTTTGTCCTGAAACTAACAATATATAATTTAAACAGAGTGATTGTTAATGCTTGTCTTAAAATATTTTCATGCAATGCTCTGACTTAATAGCTATTTATATGAGATCACGGATTTTATATGAATCCAAACTTATTATGAGTTGACAATGTGGTATGATTGACATATAGAAAAATAACTAATTTAATTTTAGCCTATATATACAGAAATATAACATCTTGAAGAATTGGTGAGAAATTTCTCCCCCTACCTTGTTATATTAGTCAATCCACAGCTGGTAATATTGTTCCTTTATGGATGCCAGAGTAGTGTGATTGGAAATCAAGCCATGGGGAACCATTTAGAGATGCATGAAAGTCACATTTGGGGAAGCATTATCAACACCTTTCCATTTTGAAGGGGCTGTTATGTGAACAAGTACTCACTTTGTTCAGCGTGACCTGACTAGAAAGTATAGATTTTCTTGCCCAATATAAATAAAAGTTTTTTTACATTTAGAATTTTCAAAACATTACTCTGTGATTGTTTTCATTGTGGTCCTGGGAGTGTCCAGTGTCTGGTTAATCATTAATCATCATACAAGAGTTTATTGTGCTGATTTGGAGTACAAGATGGTTTCTAAGTCTAAGATGTTCTGAGAATATATAAATTTTTGCACCTCTACATATTCTGCATATTTCCCTTGTACACTTTAAAAATAAAAAAGAGGATACATTAGAATATACAGATGTATCTCTAAGAAGTAGTCATATTACTGAGAGAGTCTCGTCCTAGGTTTATATGACTTGAATTTTATTTCCAGTTCTGTCCCTTGCTACTTTGTGACCTTGGTGAACTAATTATCTTTTCTCAATTTAGTTTCTCATTTTGAAAAGGAAGACACAGTGTATATACAAGATTAAATCCAACAGAGGATTGTTATTGAATACTTCTGTCACCTATTAGTTCTTAATACAGATCTTTATTTTGCTTTTACTGAAGGTGTTGTGGGTGTATGTGAAAATTTAATTATAACGGAGAAAATCCACTGCCAAATGATTCATTGACAGGTGGCAAAATCAGTAAGAGTCTGTCACATACATTTTAATGCCAGGTGGGATGTTGGAGACAGCTTTGTTTTTATGGTTGATATTGTTGGTTCTGGGCAAAGAATTTGAATTCTCAGCTAATGTGGAGTCTGGCATACCACTGACATGAAGTGCATAAATTATGGTCAAAGGCCACATTTTTATATATCATTCCTGACTGGAGAGTTGAACACACAATAAGTCGGCAGAATAAATCAAGACAAACTCAGTAGAGGGATTTTCCAATATTGTGCTCATAACGGCGGGCAGGTGTTGCTTAGGTAACTACTCTATCACTGACATATGCTATGACAGAGTGCATGGCAGTAGTAACAACACTGTGCAAGCTAATATCTCTGACAGGCCTGAAATGAAGACATCTGTTATCCTTTGGAAAGTGTGAGACAATGTGCTTGATACAGAGGCACTATTTAAATCTAAGACATGAGTCTTTTTGAGCTTATATTAAATTATACACAATACTATTTCATTCTCTTATGGCTAAATTTTTTTGTAGTTATAGAAAAATGGTTGTGAATAAAATTAAGTAACTGGGGATAGGGACACCTTTTTTGTGATAAGATGTTATGAAATATAAGATGTACAAAGTTAAATGGTGGGTTAAAGGAGTGAAAGCAGAGAATCTTGTGTCATTTTATTAAGAATAAAAAATATGTGGTATATAGAGAAACTGAACAAAAGGACAAGAAAAAGTTAAGATTAGCAAACTGATAACAGAACTGAAGCATATAGCAAGAGAGGGGGAGGGGAAGGGCAGACTCAAGGTAGGGTATACCAAGGTATCATGGTAATAGAAGAACTATGGGATATACAACAATCTAAGAAAAATATATAATAAATAAAATTAAAAAAATGATTTCTCTTGACTGCTCCCAAGGTTCTGCCTAAGTTTTGATTAAGTTCATGGAAGTAAGGCTGTGAATCTCTCTGAGTTTTGTTTTTTCATTTGTTAAATGAAGAACAAATATGTTTATATTATATCTGTCGTTGTAATTGTAAAATAAATTAAACTCATGTAATCATTTGATAATATATGATCTAAGAAAGAAAGAGATTCTTTTTCTCCAAGATTTTATATTGTACTTGATAAAAGGAATTTTGAACCTCACCTGAACCTATCAGTATACCACAGGTTATGAAGATACTCAGGTGACCCAGACAGTTTCAAAAAACAGGGAAGCCAGGCTGTGATTTACAATCTCACCATGAAGATAAAAGCCATTTCCAGATACAAAAAGGGCTCCATTGTTAGAGAAAAAGGAAAGTAAGAATCAGTAAGAAAATCAAAACGTACACACTTTTTTAGAACAACTTACTGTCTTAATTATCCACTGAAGTTATTATTTTTTATAGCTGTCTTTGAAAGTTCACATTTTCTTTTTTGCCCTCCATATAAACAATAAGGGTCTGTGAAACAAAGATACACAATGAAATCACACAATAAAACAAAACAAAAAGCCAGTCAAAAAATGGGGAAAAGAACAAAAAAGAAACTTCTCCAAAGAGGAAATACAGATGCTCAATAGGCATATGAAAAAATGCTCCACATCACTAATAATCAGGGAAATACAAATCAAAACACAGAGATACCATCTTATACCAGTAAGAATTGCCCATACTAAAAAAAAAAAAAAAAAAAAAAAAAAAAAAAAAGACAACAAAGAGTGTGGCATGGATGTGGAGAAAAAGGAACACTCTTACACTGCTGGTGGGAGTGCAAACTGGTCCAGCCACTATGGAAAACTGTGTGGAAGACCCTAAAGCTACTGAAAATGGAACTACCATTTGACCCAGCAATCCCATTCCTGGGACTCTACTCAAAGGACACAAAAACACTAATTAAAAAAGACACATGTACCTGGATGTTTATCACAGCACTATTTATAGTTGCCAACTTACAGAAACAACTTAAATGCCAGAACTGACAAATGGCTGAACAAGATGTAGTGCATTTACACAATGGAATATTATTCATCAATCAAAGACAAAGTTATGTCATTCACAGCAACATAGTTGGAGCTAGAAGGAATCATGCTAGAGGAAATAAGCCAGAAAGAAAAAAGAGAAATATGGGATGGTCTCACTTATATGAGGGATACCGGGAAAACAAACAAACAAATGAACAAGAAAAATTCAAAACTGTCAACAGAGTTGAGGTGTGGAGCAGAAAAGGGGATGGAAAATTGAATCAGGGGAGAGGGAAGGCACAGGAGATAGGGATGGTTCACTGGTGACAAGGTAGTGGGAGAACCTCAGGGTAACAATGATGTAATATATATGTATATGTGCATGTGTGATTATATATATATGCAATTAATAAAAAATTAAAATTAAAAAAAGGATTTTTTCTAAGGATTTCTTTTTTATGACTAATTTTTTTACTACACAATATGATTTTTATTCCTTCTTTATTAAAAATAATTTTCTTCATTAAATCTTTTCTTACATCATTGTAGTACCCAAAGTTCTCCTGCCATCACATCACCCATGATTCATCACTTATTCCCCTGGCTTTGTTCCTCTCCCTCCCTTTGCCTTGTGCTTCAAACCTACAACTATGTGGAGGACTTGCTAATTTTGACTTTTCCTTGACCTTTTGCTTGGTTTCCTATATTCCACATATAAGTGAGATGATCCACTATTTATCTTTTCCTTCTGACTAATTTCTTATGCTGAAAATAAATCCATTTCAGAAAAGTATAATTCTTGTGGACCTTGAATGATTATTTCTTTTTATGTCCTGTATGTTTAGTAGGTTCCATTTTTTTTCACTATCAAGTGTGTTTAAACATTATCTATATGAATTTCCTTAGGTTTTTTTTACATTCAATTGTTTTCTGTTTTATTATTCTTTTCAAATTGAGAACTGAATAAAAAGTTGATATATACATCTTCAAGAGCTTTCCAGAACAATTCAAACAATACATATCTTTAGAATTATTTTTTCTACTTTATCTCTTTTTGAAATTTGGAACAAAAAAATATGAAAAGAATTGCAACCTTAAAATCTATTGTGAACAGAACACATATTCTTTGTCCATAGCCTCCTCTGAAATGTGTGGAGTTTATATCTCAAGGAAAATAAATACAGTGGAGAGCTGGGTGTATAAAGGAGACAACTTCAAGAAAAGCCAACCCAGTAGGAAAGAAACAACATCTGATATTCTGTTGAATGATCTAAGGACAATTTGATGGGCTTATTTAGTGATCTGCTGTACCCATTCAATACTATAAAGCAGTCTAAAGCTAAAATTTTAAATGTTTACTCGCTTTACAAATAATTATTGCTTTCTGTGTAAAAAAGGAAACATTTCCATTTATAATTGCATTACAAAGAAAAAAGTACCTAGGAATAAACTTAGCCAAGTAGTGAGAAATCTATACATTAAAAATTGTAAGACTCTGATGAAAGATATAAACACATAAATAATTGGAAAAATATTCCATGCTCATGAACTGAAATAACTAATATTGATAAAATATCCATCATATACAAAGAAATCTAAATATCCGGTGAAATCTATCAAAATTTCAGTAGTATTTTTCACAGAAATAGAACAATCCTATGATAATATGACATAGGACCACAAAAGACCCAGAGGAATCAAAACAATCTTGAGAAAGATGAATCTGGGATGCATCATATTTCAAGATTCACACTATATTATAAACTTTGGTAATCAAACAGGTATGATAGTTTCATAAAAATCAAGACACAGATTAGTGAAAAAATAGAGAACCTAGAAATGAACCTCATATGTATGTCTACTGTCTGATAGAACAGTTTTATTTCTTTTTATAACTGAAGCTATATATTAAAAAGTTTATCAACATATGGTACATTAGAAGTTTATCATTACATAGTGGTTTTGTTGCACTAAGGTACGCTCATTGGTTTCAAGGACAAACAGTAGCTTTGGGTGAGACTGAGAAGTATAATCTTTTAGTCCTCAAGATAGTTTCACATAATAAGCCAATTTTAAAACACAATAATTATGAGGAGAATGCAAGTGTCTCTAAGCCACAAACACTGTTTCCACGAACATGTGGGCTGGCTGCATTCAGCTGGCACCAACCCAATCCTACTGCATTCCAGAAGGATTTACTGCTCATGGGCATACACCTAACTGTTTGGTTCCTCACATCATCTCTTTGTTCTCAACAGTTAACAATACTTTATTGTATATCTGAAAGTTATTAACAGAGTAGATATTTAAATTATTTTCACAAAAAGCAGTTCTGTGACTGTGTGATGAATATTCACCAAACTAATAATAATTTTAGAATAAACATACATTGAATCATTATGTTGCATAACTATAACCATTACATGTCAGTTATAGTCTCAGTAACTTTTTAAATAATGTGTTCACTTAGTAAAGATGGCTCTACTAGATTTTTGTACCATAAAATTAAATCTTTTTTTCTGTTGTCACCTCTTATAGTTATTTTCTAGAGTACTTATAAATTTATAGCAGTATTTCATAGAAGTTATGAAGATTTCTCAGATACTCTTGCCCCCTATAGATGTTTAGCCCTTTCTCTCCTTATGAACATCTCCCACTAGAACTATCTGTTGTCATGAATAATAAGAAACACTTCATTGACTCATTGTTGTCACTATGTCTGTATCTTATTTAAGACTCATTCTTGATGTTGTTTATTCTATGGGTTTGGAAAAATGAATAATGATATGTAACTATCAGTACAACTATATAGAGTATCTTCATTGTCCTAACAATATAATGTTCTCCACTTATTTTCCCTCTTCCTTCACTCTTCTTCATTGATCTTTTTTACTGTGTCCATATCCATAGTTTCCTCAAGATTGCCATCTAAGTGGAATTTCAAGCAAAATAATACCAGAATGACATGTGCAAGACATATTACAAATAAACTATTTAAAGACTACTTAGAGGACAGAATATTAGGAACATAAAGAAAGGAAAATCAATGGAATAATGACACCTATTAGACTGTTTAAACTATTTAGGAGAAAACTTACAGAAAAAAAGGAATGGTAGGAGATATTTAAAGTGCACAGAGAAAAAGTTTTTCAACCTAGAATCTTTTACCTTGCAAGATTATCATACAAGACAAAGGATTAGGAGTTTCACAAAAAAAGTAAAAATCTAAAACTATTTATTAACACTGAACTACACATAATGAAAACAATAAAATGATTATAAAACAGAAAAAAAGATAATATGGAGATAATAGACACTTATCGTACAGCATGGATGAAGAGGGGAACAAAAATGTAATATTTGTTAAGATGAATAAAAACTTAAAAACTGAAGTAGTGTTTAAAAAATCACATCTTCATATCTTCCACATCCAAGAAGCTCTGCCAAAATGATCCATCACCAAAATCCTTTTGCTGATTTAATTTCCACATTAAAATTTTAACTTCTATAAAAGCAAAACTTCTATAGAAGCAAATAAAGGGTAACTTACATTTACTAGAATTTACTTTTTTTTATATTTGCACCAATTTTAGTAGTTTCTTCTCAAAAAATGAAAAAAAATTCATTTTTTATGTGATTGATATTATTTATGGCAACATAGCAGGTAGATTAATTAATCACTGTTCATTCAGTATATGCTCTGACCTCTTCCAATCTATTAATCAGTCTAATCTGTATTCCTGCTACTGGTTGTTTTCTTTCTTGTGATTTATTGATGCTATAATTGTATTGTGCATGAGTTCTGCCTTATTGCTAGTCAAGTAGGAATATTGTAGACAACATGTTTAATACTTCATATCTCAGGATCTATTTTAGAACATTTTTAGGCTTAGGGAGCATTTCAAGGTAATACATAGATTTCTCACATACCTAGAATCCAGTTATTAACATTTAAATCTAGTATGCTACATTCAATAGAGTACACAAACCAATATTGATACATTAGGATTAACTAAGTTCAAACTTTATTCAGATTTTGTTTTTGCATAATGTCATTCTCCACTCTTTAATACCACCCAGGATGTCACATATTTGATGTCATAGCTCCTTAATCTTTTCTTGAATGTTCCAATTTCTCAATCTTTATGTTTGATGACCTTTTCATTCATTGAGAGTTTTGGAGAGAACTGGCTAATTTTTAGAATGTCCCTAAATTAGAACTTGTCTAATGTTTTTCTTTGATCATATTATAGTCATTAGTTTTGTGAGGAATAACACAAAATAAAGTACCCTTTTCATTGCTTCATATAAAGTACACATACTATCACACAATGTGTCTTATTGTTGTTGACATTAACTTTGATCATGCAACTTAGAATGTTAGTTTTCACCACTACCAGTTACTCTTTTCCCCCTTTGCAATCTATACTTTTGGTGAGGAAATTTCTGGCAACAAATGGAGAATTGCTCTTAAAGGAGACAATTACATACTCTGGAATTTTTCTGCGTGGGGAATTGTTCTTCCTCCATATTTAAAATTACCTAATCAGAGAATCATAGATGAAAGAGGAACAGACAAAGTAGAAATTCACAAGATAATTAGAGGTTACTATGAACATCACTATGCAAACAGGATCAACATCCTTGACAAGATGGACAAATTTTAGAACTATACACCCAAAACTGGATAAAGAAGACACAGAAAACCTAAATAAACCAATTTCAAGCAGCAAAATTTGAACAGTAGTCAAAAGCCTCCCATAAAACAAAAGCTCTGGACCAGATGGATTTGCAAATGAGTCCAACCAGATGTTCGGAGATGAACTGGTACCTATCTTACAAAAAATGCTCAACATCACTTACAATCAGGGAAATGAAAATCAGAACCACAAAGATATATCACCTCACTCTGGTGAGAATGGCTCAGGTCAAAAAAAAATGGAAAGCAATTGTTGACATGGATGTGGAGAAAAGGAACACTCTTACACTGCTGATGGGAATACAAACTGGTCCAGCCACCATGGAAAGCTGTGTGGAGGACCCGCAAACTACTGAAAATGGAACTGCTATTTGATCCTACAATCCCACTTCTGGGAATCTGCCCAAAGGACACAAAAACCCTAATTCAAAAGGACAGTTGTTCTCAGGTGTTACTGAAGTACTATTTATAATAGCCAGGATATGGAAACAACCCAAATATCCCCAAAAAGATTAATGAGTCAGAAAGTTGTGGTATATGTACATAATGGAATATTATTCATCAATCAAAAAGACAAACATGTCATACTCAACAACATGGATGGAGCTAGAAGGAATCGTGTTTGTGGAAATAAACCAAAAAGAAAAAGAGAAATACCAGATAATCTCACTTATGTGTGGGATATAAGGGAAAAATAAACAAAAGGACAAGGAAAACTAAAAACTAATAAACTGTCAGGAGAACTGAAGCATAGAGCAACAGAGAGGGAGGGGGCAAAATTGGGGAGGGACAGACACAAGAGATTAAGATGATGTTTGACAGGTGACAAGTTGGTGGGAGAACCTCAGGTTATACAATGACATCATGTATATATGTATGTATATGCAATCAATTAAAAAAAGCAAAATTATTTTAAAAAGACAAAGAAGGAAGGAAGGTAGGTAGGAGCAAGGCACCACACCAAGGGTTTAAATTAAACACAAAAATCTACTACATTTTCCCTGTATCAACTCATGAGTAGATACTATTACTATTAACATGTATAAATGGAGAAACTGAGGCTTGAGGAAGTTGAGAAAATTATTTCAGTTTACACACATGTTAAGTGTTACAACTTCAGCAACTGAAAAGGTGAAATGTTTTGACAAATATTGAATGTCATACAGTTTATACTGTGGATCAGCATGGATATTTTTTTTCTCTTTCAATAGTGCTGTAATAGAGCTATATTTAGAAGTTTCCCAGTATGGTGCGAAAGTCTCATAGAGAGAGGAAGTTTATAAACTGCAATTCCATAAGAAAAAGAAAGGCCAGCTGCCTCTCCTGTGTGATTCCTCCGTAAGCTTTTGTGTTTTCTCAGCTAGACTTTTTAAATTTCCTATTTATAAATTTATCTTTGGTATAGTGAATAGTGACAAACTTTCAAATTGGCCAAAATTGTCACACAATATGGAGAGAAGGCATTTAAAGACTGAGATTATGTATCAAGGAAAAGAAAATAAAACCTGAGAATGAAGAAAGATGAGGGGAAAGGATTATCCTAGATTAGTTCTGAAAGTCATATCATTTAACCTATTTAATGTACTGCAAAGATGTTCTCCTATTCCTGCTAGGTATAACAAAAATCTAGAGGTTGAAAGGATTAAACTTTCCCATCTGTGTAGCAGTAGCTGGGAAGATACACATGAAATTGCAACCTTTCCTTTTGCAGGAAATTAAAAAATAATGTGCAACCAACTTTAAAAAAATTAGTAAATTATTTCTAGTCTTACTTTAAGACAGTGTTGTATATAATGAAAAAGATAGGAAAATTATATTGGATAACTGTAAAAAGTTATTCATTAGGAGAACAGTCAGCATTGAAAGGTAACCAAATTAAGGGAAAAAAGATACCCCAGATTATTTCTTGAAAAACATTTAGTTTCTTATTTCATTGACAGTTGTAGTAACATTTTTGAAACCTAAAATTGAACCATGCTAATTCTGCCTACATGTTTGAAATAATCCATGGGAAAGATGACTCATATGATGATTTTTTTTTAAATACTGCATGCAGTTATATAAAATGCCAGTCCCTAGTAACTTTGACTTTTCCTAGTCAGAGAGGATTCTGTTGCCACACCTTTTATTTGACTATCTATAAAAATGATATATTTTTATTAATTTGCAAAGGTCACTTACTGGCACTTACAGATATATTAACTCATTTGTTTCTCACAAAAGTAAGTTCTGTAGTTATAATTTTATAAGTGTGTTTGAATATTGAGGTAAATAGGATCAAATGCGGTCAAATTTACATAGTAAGTGGTAGAGAAAGGATTTGTGTTCTAGGATTTCTGTTCTATACTAATATATTTTATTGCTTCCAATTTTTAAAATTAGTGTCATGAGAAGTCTATTCACCATTCACATGTTAAAAGAGTTCCATAATTTCGTCCAAGAATGTTATTCTCAATTTGCCTTTGTAGTTGATGCACAGTTTTATGACACTTGATATTAGTGGTTGACACAACATAGTGAAGCCAACTCTCAATCATAGGGCTAGTAGTGCAAAGGATCAATGTGTCCTCTAGAATGGTTTGTGGATGTGATAGACAAGAAGCCACAAATGACAGTGAGTTAGACATGATGTTTAATTCTCACTCATGATAAAGATGATGGGAGTTTGCAGTTCAATGTTGGTGTGATAACCTCACAGAATCATCCAGGGATCTTTCCAGGTTCCTCTTCTGTCAACCTAAGCATATAGTTCAATCACAGGGTCTAGAATATTGCTTAGGTAGCAGTCATTCCAAGTTAAAGAATCAGAACAAAGGCAAAAATATGTGTGTATGTGTGTGTGTATAAGAAAAGGCAAAAATGGCATTTCCTAGAAACTTAACTATTCTATTTTAATCCTGCCAGCAGTTTTTAGCCACATGGACACATCATATGTATATAGCTTCAAGGGAAGCTAATAAATATTGTATTTATTTGCATAGCTATACTAATGGTACAGAAATGGTATAAAGGAATGTCTATTAGCTTTTTGAATACCCTTACACTCCGAGACTCCATTTGTCACTTAGAAAATTGTGAATTATATAAGCTACTCTAATAAATGAATTTCATTAAGTTAGCATTCTCTTATCATCCACATTATTGATTCCTGGGGTTAGATCACTAACATCCTGCTTCTTAAACCCTGAGCAGTTAAGAAATAAATCAAGGTTCAAACCTGAATTCTGGTTATTATCAGTTTGTCTCCCAAAGACTAGACCAGACTCCTGTCATTTCCCCTGGCAGTCATTTCCATGGCACTTTGAATTTTGTGCTTTACTTTGGTGTTTTCTGCCTTCTTCTCTTACTTGAAGTTAACAATTCTTTGACACCAAAGCATCCCTTACAGGACTTTGCAATGGGGACAACTCTTTTTACTCTCCTCACTGATTCATACAGAGAAGCAGTAAACACACTCTTTCTTTACATGTTCTCCTTTTGTATCCTTGGGATTGTTATAGCTTCCAGTGCATATAAGACAATTGTTGCACTCCACTCACCCTCCAGAGTACCTCCCGGTTTTTCTGACATGTCATTCTTCCATACCTCATCTTCCTCTCACTATATCTCAAGTGTCTTTCCTTCTTATCATGGGATTTCATATTTTGCACCAAAGGTATGGTATTAAACTGTAAGGTATTAGAAAATGAAGTCTTTTGGAGAAGACATGGGACTTATGCAATTCTTAAGCATTAAGTACATTTTGAACTACATTTGAAATGTTGTATCCTTTAATCAGCAAACTTATAAAAACTGTATTTGTTCAGTAACAAAAAGCAACTTAGTTCTGTGACATTTAATAATATAGAAAGTCAGAAATTTTTCTGTTTTGTACCATTTCACTAAGTACAAAATAGGCAAGCCTACCCTGGAATTATCTGAGTCTCTGGTGCTTACAAAGAGTTTTATAGTGTTTCCAATAAGGCATTTCTAGAAATGACACACTGTTTATGTCAATTTTGTCTTTTCCAAGGAAACATAACAATGGAGTTAGCCCAGTGCTGATTTTAACCTCTTTACATCCAGATCTGTTTTACTTTGAGTCAAACAACCAAACAAAAAAAACCTAAATTATCTAAACTTATCACTTCATTAACCTCATCCTCAAATTAATCTTTTTTTTTTTTAAATGGGGAGAGCCACATCAAGACAATTACAGGGTGTTCTCCTATATTGCAACAAGTCAACAAACTCTTAAGTTTCCGGAGTCCAGTATGGTCCTCGGAGTCAATATAAGAAAGGCTATTATAAAACCTGTTATGGTGCTAAAACCTGAGGTCAATAAAGATGTTTTAGGTTTGGTGAGTATTCTATTTAGCCTAAGGTCTCAAAGTTAATAATCTGAGAAATCCCAGATTATAAAAGTATCCGGCCAAAATTATAAGCACAGTGGAAGGAGCATTCAATGGCAGGGACTTGGTGTTTCAAATTACCAGATATGTATATCTGTCTTGGCTGCTACCATAAAATCATATGCCTTTGTTTTTTAATGTCTTACTATTTGTTTTTCTTCTCTATAAAATGGGAAATATTACACTCATAACTCACTCAGTTTTAAGGAAAACTATTTACTCTACCCTTGGCACATGACATACATGAGTGACAGTGTTATTGTTTTAGTGTGAAATCTGCTGATAACCTTATGGGGGATTTTTGTATGTAACACGGTTTTGCACTTGCTGTGTTTAAGATTACATTATTCTCTCTACATTTTGACATTTTAATTATAAGGTTTTTTGGTGTGGTTCTTTTTGGGTTTTTCTTATGTGAAACTCTTCTGAAAATTTAGCTATATATTTTCTTACCCAGGTTAGGTTTTAGACATTATTTCTTCAAGTTTTATAACTTTTTCTTACTTTCTGCTCCATCTGAGATCTATATAATCCATTAGACCACTAATTGATATGTCTTTTAAATGGTCTTTATTTTCTCTTTGCCGCGCATGGCCCTTTGAGTTCAGTGATTCTTTGCCTCATCTCATCTGATATTACACCCTACTGGTGTATTTTTTTTTTGGGGGGGTACATTATTGTATTATTCACCTCTATTTGGAATTTTTCTATGTTTTTAATGTCTTTCTTGAAGTTCTCATTATGTTTACTTATTCCTCTTCTCCTGTTTGGTGAATATAGTGATGATCACTACTTCAAATTTTCTATCTGCTTAATTACTTGTCATCATTTAATTAAGAATTTTCCTGAGGTGTTATCTTCTTTTTCCATTTGGAATATACTTACCTATTTTCATTTTATTTCTTCAATACTTTCTGGGTAGGTTTTTTTGTTTTTGTTTGTTTGTTTTTGAAACTAGGTCTCTCTATCTTTGCCAGTGAATCCGCAGGCTCACGTTGCCCATGGTACCACGGACTCAAGTGATCCCCAGCCTCAGCTTCCCAGGTAGCTGGGATTACAGGTGCATGCCACCATGCCCAGCTATTTTTGGGGGACTAGGTCTTGCTATGTGGCCCCGGCAGGACTCAAACCATGATCCCTAACCCTGGCTGCAGCTTCCTAGGCTGCTGCTTACAGGCATGCACCTCCATGCCCAGCTCTGGGTATTTCTTATATGTTTGATAAAATAGCCATCTCTTCCATCTTCAAGAGTGGTCTCCTATTATAGGAAAGAAACCGTTGTTTAACCTTGCTGTAGATCTTGGTTTCTTTCAAATACCTGTAATTGTTCAGGCAGCCTATTTTAGCTAGCTCCCAATTGTTGAACAAATCTGAAGATTCATTTTTCTATCCCAAAAGGGTGGGAATCAATTAGCACCTGTATCTAGACTTGTGGGAAGCCAGACCCTCAGGCAATGCTTCAATTAAATTTAAATATAAAGTCTTGTGGGAATGCTCTGAGAGGTCTCATTGGCCACCAGAGTTAGGTGAACTTGAGGTGTTCTCTGGGTGACAATCACAAAAGCTGGGGCTCCAGATGAGTGCATAAGTTCTATGAGATACTAATGAGCCAAAGCAATATATAGAGAATGTGCTTACCTCCTTAAGGTCTTCTAAAGCCATGCCAAACCTAAAGGCAATTCATCAAGTTGTAGCTCCAGAACAAGCAAATAAGTCTCTTCCCCAGAATCAGTGTGGCATATATGTAGATGTGTAAGCCAGGGGTGGTGGTTCAGCAGAGGATGTCTGTCTGATGTCTGCACAGTGCCCTGGAGGTGACTGTGAGAGAGCTATCTTTCAGATTATTACAGACCTGACCATTATACTCAGGACACAAACAACCCTGGACACAATGACCAAACAACAAAAGGGACATTCTCTGTGGAACAGTCATAAAAATGGATCAGCAGATATTTATAAGACCTTAACTTCAGAGATACTGGTACCCTAGAGAGAGGAAGAGAGAGTATGAAGATAGATCTACCCTCTCAGATCTGTGAATGTGTGTTTAATTAGAAGCCTGCCCCAAAAAGACTTGGCATTGGGTCAGTTGCCTACTGTTGCAGTGCAAAAGAGTGGTAGCTGTACAAAAACACCTTCTACGTTTGGTTACAGTCTTGTGAGACTTAAAGGCATCAACCCAGCTTGTCACTAGATTCAAGTGATATGAAAGTATTCATGGTTGTGACTGTAAATGTCAGGGTATCATGCTGGATATAAACTCCTTTCGAGAAGGTAGTTGGAGCAAAGCAAGGGGAAATTACCAAAATGATGTTTATTAACATCCATTTCCTACGAGAACTTCCCCAGAGTCCTTGGAGAAGCCGGTCCCTCATGCCAATGCTCTTGGACAAGCAATTTGGTTTCTTTGTTGGAAAAGTTCAGATGTGTTTCAGCTGCAGGGGGATAAAGCCAGGGGATGGTACTCTGTCAAGAATTGTGTTACTGATTGTCACAATTCCAGAAAAGCAAGTCCCCTTGACTTTCACAGCTGAGTGATTAAGAGGCATCACTTGGACAGCCTTCACAAAAACCACATCAACAGACACATGTAGAAACTCCATGAAGGGATATATTGGCTTTCTGAAGCTCAGTAAAAAGGAAGAACAAATTGATGCCCACACACTAAACCAAGAGAGAAGGAGATACAAAATTGACATTTTGGGGATAAAGGGGAAAAAAGGAAAAATTGAAAAATGAGACAAAGGAAAAAAGTATCACCTGATAGCCACAGCAAAGCAGAGAGAGAGTCAGAAGATGGCTTCTAGTGTTAACTCTGTTCCTGAAGAGAACTCCACAGATCCCTGTCCTCATTTTCAAGAATATGCAAAAGAAACTTTTTCACATAAAAATCTGAGCAGTTTTCAAAGGGCTGCTTCTGTATGGAACTCTGAGGTGAGTGAGTCCATGATAGCCCTTTAAGAGCAGCTTCACCACAGCCTAAAGTATAATTAATAATATTATGAAGTCATTTGTCAGAAAAAGATGTCTAAATCTGCACCCTTAATTGCTAGAAACACAAGTGTTTTTATCCTCAATGTTCCTTGCATTTATTGAGATTTTCCAGATACTGTTGGAGGGTACTTGCTATTAACATAGCTGATGCCATGCATTGATAATAGCTAGGAAAAAGAACTTACTTCCCTGATGCTTTAAATTGTAAACGTTAAGAAAGACATGCCAAGGTGTGGTGTTAGCCTTCACTAGAATTCATAGGTTCCTTTCAGAAGGATAGAAGGGAAGGAGGAAGGAAAACAAAGGTTTTGTGATGTGAGATTGACAAGGCTCTGCTCCCATAAATTCAGGAAAAATAAGTAGGAAAGATTAAAAAAGGGCTTAGAAGAAAGAAGAAAGGAATATTTTGGAAGAGAATGTGAACCTGGCCACATGCCAGAGGCAGCCTGGGGCCCATGGTCTTTGGCTGAAGCTGGTGAATTCATGGCCTTAGCATGCATAAGCTGAGTAATATGCTGATGGAGTTTAAAGAGTTTGGAGATTTCAACTTCGTATTGGAGTTTGTATTTTCTAGTCTGACTCAAATACTTTTGGAGAGGCCACGAATAAGGCCTAAGGAGATGGACCTGCTGTTGATTCCTATATCTTAGAGTCCTTCTACTGCCTAAAATTGGAAGAATGCTGAAAGAGAAAAAGAAGATATCATGTCCTGGATCTCATGTTTGGAGGAAGCCAAAACATGTCACAGGAGAAAAAGTAGGATGCCCTGTGTTTGGAACATGTGCTTTTGGAACTTAGATTACTTGAACGTTGTGGACTAAGGACAGTTTTGGACAATGACAGTATAATTGGTTTTTTTATGTTTATTTTGTAGCACATAAACGGAGTAACTGAGTTCTTCATGTTTATCTTGTGTACATGTTTAGGTAATCACTTTCTTACTTGTTTGCTTAGTAATGAGTAGTTTGATCACATTAAGAGTTTGGTCTGGTTTTGAAATTACATAGCAAGAGCTGCTGGTGGTAACTAACCCTTAAAGAGCCAGGTTTGAAGTTTTTTTCCTTTTGTCTATGAGAGAAGGCTTCAGGGCAAGCAGCAGACATCTGAATGACAAAGATAACTAGTGTGTATGTGTAAGCTTAAGGGTTAATAGGGCTTCTTGCCTCTTTTGTATCAGATTGCAAGGTAGAAGTTTATCTCTGATTTAGGAAAAACAGGCAAAGAATTTTTAGTAAAAAAGAGCCTGCCTCCCCTCGCCCAATAACAATACCAGTTTTTGGAAAAGCAAGTTATTTACTGAATGAGTTGGATTAAGGGCAGCTTTATGATATGTCTATGTGTAATAATTAGGAATATTGCTTTTGTATCCATAATACGTCATATAATTATTCATAGTATTTTCAATTTATGTTATAGCTTGTGAATCACCTGTAATTGTAAATAAGATAAATTTCACAGTGACATAATTTTTTTAAACCCATTATAATGTAGATTTGGAAGTAATTCATGACCATGGCATATAAAATTTTATTTAATTCCATTGAAAATAAATGACACAAGTTTGTAGAAATGATATAAATAAACATTAAAAAGGAGCAGATGAATCCTATCATACTTCACCTAAAATGTTATTGATTTTTTTTGTTTTGCAAGTTTCAGGCAAGTGAATCTTCTATTCACTCTCTTATGTATATCTTAAAAGTTGGGATTATTTATTATTTTGTACTTTTTTTTTTTAACTTTAGAAACCCAGTCCAAAAAATGGGAAGAGGAACTAAAAAGACTCTTCTCCAAAGAGGAAATACAAATGGCCAACAGGCACATGAAAAACTGCTCAACATCACTAGCAATCAGAGGGATGCAAATCAAAACCACAATGAGATATACCACCTCATACCAGCAAGAATGGCCCATATCAAAAAAATGGACAGCAACAAGTGCTGGCGGGGATGTGGAGAGAAAGGAACACTCTTACACTGTTGGTGGGAATGTAAACTAGTCCAGCCACTTTGGAAAGCAGTGTGGGTTTTGAAAAAAGCAATTTCAAACTAATGAAAATGGAACTACCATTTGACCCACCAATCACTCTTTTGGGAATCTACTCAAAGGAGACCTCAATGTGGGTACAAAGGGACACTTGTACTCAGATGTTTTTGGCAGCACTATTTATAATTGGAAGGACATGGAAGCAACCTAAATGTCCCAAAACAGATGAATGGATGAAAAAGATGTGGTATATATACACAATGGAATAGTACTCATCAATTAAAAATGACAAATTTGATGGTTTTAGGATAACATGGATGTACCTAGAAGATATCATATTAGCAGAAACAGTCAGAAAGAAAAAGCAGAATCCAAATGGTTTTACTAATATATGGGGCATAAGAAAAACAAACAAAAGGTCAAGAGGAAAAGTTATAACAAACTAAAAACAAAATGAAGCTCACAATCCGGGTTGGGGGGTGAGGGAGGGAATAATCAGGGAGGGGAGAGTCCCGGGGATTACAAAGATGTGAAAAAATTATTTATATAATAAAGTATTTATTAAACAAAGTGACCATACAATATTTAATTTTCTTAGGTTTTATATGGTCTTTTGTTATTCATATTGTGATTCTTTAAAATGAATTTTTCTTAGTGATATGTATGATTTTCAATGAATCCTTTTTATATATTATTGATATACCACTTGCTTCAAACTTCAATATTTTAGACACCTCTTTATATCTAAATACTTGTAAGTAACTGGATCAAAGGTGATTTCTGGTTTAAAAAATAGTCCTTATTCATTCTTTCTATTAGCCTGGGTTTTGAAAAAAACATGTGAAAGTTCTATAACGTACAAAGATCACAGTCATGAACTTCTTGTTTCATACATGTATGCATCATATACAACAAAGGAAAATACTGGTAAAGTTGGGTAAAATAACCCTTGGCTTAGGTTACATCTGTGAAGTAAAGTGAAATCTCTGAACTGTTTTCTACAGTTCTTTGAACTGTTCTATCTGAACAGATAAAGTGAAATATCTGAACTATTTTCTACAGGCTGGATTAGTAGTCTAAATTCCTATCAGCAGTGTATGAGAGTGACTCCCCCCCCCCTAATCTTCATCAACACTTGTTGCCTCTGGTGTTTTTTGTTTTTTAAATCTTTTAAAAATTGCACGCAACACACACACACATACGTGCATGCACACACACTTTTTACATCATTGTATACCCCAAGATTCTCCCACTACCTTGTCACCTGTCAACCATCATCTTCATCTCTTGTGCCCATCCCTCCCCTGATGTTACCCTCTCCCCCTCTCTTGCTTTATGTTTCAGTTCTGCTGACAGTTTGTTTTTTCCCCCTATATCCCATATATAAATGAGACTGTTTGGTATTTCTCTTTTTCTCCTGACTTATTTCTGCTACCATGATACCTTCTAGGTCTACCCATGTTATTGAAATTGGGTCAAAATGGGCCAGAAGGCCTGCAACCAACAAGCCACATTTAAAATGTGGCTTCTGTCACTCAGGTTCCCTCAGATTTATATCTGGGTAGCAGTTGCCACTCAAAAATGCAGTTTAACAACAGGGTTTATTTACAAGGGGATAAAACAGGGACAACAGAAAATCCTTAATGCCACAAGTAGCCAGATATCTTAACCCAGTCACCATTTTCAGTCCCAAAGGTCCCAAAGACACATGTCCATGATGGTGCCCTTTACCCCTCCAAACCTGAGGCAGGCACTCTGCATATTCCAGTTTTTCTCTGGAGTCTTTTCTCCTTCTCCTTGAGTGTTCTGAGCTGGTCCACTACTCCAAGGTGCTTCAAACTTTTTCCACAATTGCTGATATATAAATCAGCTTTCCAAATCCCTGGCCATCTCCAGGTACCAGCTTTTCATGCCACCTTGCTGCAGTGCCAAACTTTCCACCTCGGCTACTCTTCTGTCAGCCGCCAAAGCTCCCTGCCACCACCAGCTCACACTTCCAAGGGGCTTCTTTCCAGCCTGGTCACCCGGGCCACTTTTTTCCCCGCTTGCCACTATTTTCTCCCCTAGTTTCTGCTCCTTTCTTTTCTATCTGTGTGTGTGTGTGTGTGTCTCTCTCTCTCGTGTCCCCCCCCCCCCCATGCCCCGGCTTTTTTTCTCCTAAAAGCCAAAGGCTCCAATTTCCCTTTACACACCCTCTAGGTGATAATAGTCTCTCATCTAGGTCCACACTCAGAATTTGCAAAAGAAAATGTACTCTTCCTGTTTAGGACTCTTTTACCTCTTTGTTTTTCAGACACAGTCAATGGCATCAATGCCTAAATTTCAATACTGCCCATATTGGGGTCCAAGCTTTAATATCAGAAATGCATCAAATTTGTCATTTCTGATGCTGAATAATATTCTATTGTGTAAATATACCACAACTTTCTGATCCATTTATCTGTTTTGGGGCTTTTGGGTTGTTTCCATATCCTGGCTATTATGAATAGTGCTGCAATAAACACCTGAGTACAGGTGGCCTTTTGAATTAGTGTTTTTATATCCTTTGGGCAGATTCCCAGAGGTGGGATCGCTGGATTGAATGGTAGTTCCATTCTCAGTAGTTTAAGGGTCATCCATGCAGCTTTCCATACTGACTGGACCAGTTGCATTCCCATTAGCAGTGTAAAAGTGTTGCTTTCTCCCTGCATCCATCTCAGCACTTGTTGCCTTTTTTTTTTTCTTTTATTTGAATCATTCTTATGGTGTGAGCCTCTGGTGTTTTTGATATGGGCCATTCTCACAGGAAGATGGTATCTCTTTATGATTGTGATTTGCATTTTCCTTACAATAAGAAATTTTTTCACATACCTGTTGACTATTTGTATGATTATTTAACTCTTTTCCCTATCTCATGATTTTTTGTTTTGTGTATGTGTGGTATTGTATGAGTTGTTTTTGGATTTTAGTCTAAAAATGTCAGTCTCTTTTCAGATATATGATGTGCAAATATTTTCTCCTATTTAGTAGGGTGTTTATTTTTTAATGATAGTTTCAGCATGCAGAAGCTTTTTAGCTCAATATAGTCTCAGTTGTTTATATTCTCTCTTTTTTTCTTTTTTTGTTGGGGTGAAATCCACAAAAACATCACTTAGGCTCTACCATGGAGTGTTTTAACTATGTTTTCTCTTATGCAATTCATGATTTCAGGTCTTATATCAAAGAATTTTACACATTTTGATTTAATTCTTTTTGTAGATAGTATGAGACAGTGTTCCAATTTCAGTTTTTTACATGTAACTCATTTATTTAAGAGGCTATCATTTCTCTGACGTACATTATTGATTCCTGTTGTAGATTATCTGTATTTTCAAGTGGGTTTATTTATCAGCTTTCAATTCTATTCCATTGGTCAGTGCATCTATTTTTATTCCAATACTATACTGTTTTAATTACTATAATTTTGTTTTCTGTAATCTTTTATGTGTTACCAGCATTCTTCCTCCTCTTTGTCAGTATTGCTTTAACTATCAGGGTCTTTGTGGGTTCATATGAATTTCAGTAGTGTTTGTTTGTCCGCTCCTTTGAAAAATGTCATTAAAATTTTGAAATTTTCATGTTGAATCTTTACATTGTTTTGGATAAGATACATATTTTAACAATGTTAAGTCTTTCAATTTATGATCAGAAACTATCTTTCTATTGTTTTTATGTCTTTTACATCTTCTAACAATGTCTTATTATTTGCATAGTACAGGTCCTTCACCTCCTTTGTTGACTTTACCCCTACTATTTAGTTTTTGTTTTTTTTTTTTTTTTGATGTGATTGTAAGTGGGATTGATTTCATGAGTTTCTTTCTTGTCTTGTTCATTGTTTGCATACAGGACTGCAATTGATTTTTATAAACTGATTTTGTAAACTACCACTGCTAATACTGAGTTATTGTTTCCGTTAGCTTTTTGGTAGAGTCTTCAGAGTTTTATATGCATTTTTCTATCATGCAATTTACAAGTAGTGATTATTTTATTTCTTTCCCAATTTGTATTTCTTTAATATCTTTCTTTTGTGTAGTTGTTCTAGCTAAAACTTCCCATACTGTATTGAATAGTAGTGGTGAAAGTGAGCGTCTTACCATATACTACATTTAAGCAGAAAAATTGCAGAAACGTTTTCAACTTGTTATCGTAAGAATGATGTCAGCTGTAGATTTTTATCTACATATATGGCATTTTTATATTGAAGTATAATTGAACTATCAGTTGCACCACTCCTAGATATCTATCCAAAAAATGCAAACACACTAATTTGAAAGTATATATGTTCTCTTACCATTATTGCAGTTCTATTTATAATAGACAAGTTGTGAAAACAACCTAAATACTCACACAGTTAAATAAGTTAGGATGATCTGGTATCTATGCAATGGGATACTACTAAGCTGTTAAAAAAAAAAGATAAACTTTACATTTTCAACAATATGAATTAAACTGGAGGAGATTATGCTAGATGAAATGCATTTTAAGTAGAAAAAAATATCAGATGTGTGGATTATAGAGAAACAAACCAAAAAATCAAATAAAAACCAAAAAGTAAATAAACTATAGAAATCTGACTATGGAATTGAATCTATCAATCAAAAGGAGAGATGGAAAATTGGAGAAAAAAGTGTATATAGCACCCAATGAAATATGATGAACTGTGGGTGCCTAGATGGTGGGTGTTGTGTGGTATGGTAGCATGCACCTGAAGGGTGTGATCTTGTACCTCTAAATCACATATGGTATTGTAAAACATTGTTAGCTTAATGAAAATAATTTAAAAATCAGTGTCAGATCTATGAAAAGTTACCAGTTATGGAAATTATACACTACTTTAAACATGAAATGTATTAGAGTATTTGAATAGTTGCTGACTGGTTGAACTGAGATGCAGAAGGTCAGAAAGGGACTCCAGAATACAGCTAAGAATTAAGGTTATAAATGATGTAGAATTAGAAGAGTAATATTAATTTCATTAGACATTTATTGAATGACTAATATTACCAAGTTATTGATACAAGGTACAATACTTATTAAGAAATTCTTTTTTAAAAAGGATGTAGGTATATAAGCCCAGGTAGATGTGCTTGTGTATGCTCATATATGCATTATGTACTTTTATAAAAGTAGTAGAATTAATTTTTTTCACTGTAAAAATATATATAGGATAATAGAATTAAATTAATAAAGAACTTTGGTTTAAAAGTTCAATTACATACGAATTTACTGAAATTTGGTAAATTCTACCAAACATCTCACAAAGAATTAATACCAATTCTTCATAATTGCCTAAAAAACAGGTAAACCTTCCATTATTCCATGAGAATAGTGTTAGCTGATTAAGGCAGGACAAATTTAGAAAGTAGAAATAGAAGAAGTGATTTTCTGATACATATGTATTTGTCATCATGTTCTTAGATTCTCATGAGGGGGTTAAGAGAGTAAAAGAAGACAGAATAAATGAGAAAGAACTGTAACTTTCAGAACAGACTAAAGATCATCAATTTCCATAGTGAGAATGGCACCCACACAGTCACAAATGGAAATTTCTAAGATGATAGAGATTGAAACTTTGGGAAGAAACTCAACATGAGAGCCGTCTTTTAGAGAATTGTATTAAATCAGAAGTGATGTAGAGAATGAATAAGTCAAATTTTGTCCAGTTAAATTGACCCTTGTGACCCTGGGAAGGTGCACATCATTGTACTAAGGGGTTAGACATGTTCTCTTCAATATAGCTTTGAGAAAGACAGACAATTTCTGTTGGGAGCTATGCTCTCATGACTCTATTTCTGGCTGCTCTAAGCTGCTGAATGTTTACTTAATTGGTTACAGAGAAAAAAGGCAGTTGACCTTCACCATCTAAAAAGTAATCTTTGTGGAATACTTTGGCCAAACTTGAGCAGTCTCAGAAAAATCTCCTTTTGTAACTAATTGCTTGATGCTGATTATAAAAATCTAATGCAGAATGCTTGAGTGCCACAGTCCAGAGAGAGAGGATGTGAATCCTTCTGACTGAGTCTTGGCTTGAATTCAATCCTTACCCTCCCCCTCTGGACCCTATGATCACATCATGGCTGGCTCGAGTAAAGGTTTTTTCTGTGAATGAGGTTAAAACATGAGAAGGAACTTCGCACCTTACTTTCCTTCCCCACTTTAAGAATTTATAATTTAGTTTTGAAAGATTCTAATTTCCATGAAGCTCATGGCATAGCTTTTATAGAGTTTTCCTGTTCTCAGCAGAGACCTATTGAAAATTCAGAATCTCTTCTTTGTGCAGAGATAAAACAAGAGCCATGAGTGATGCAAGGTTCAGAATGATGTTGTCCCATGACTAGTGTGTAGCTTCAAGTTTGCTGGCATTTAATTTCTGCTGCCATGGAAACTGTCCTGAATAGCACAGACTCTCAATGATTTCCTGCAGGCAGAGTGACAACATATCTAAGAAGAGTGATACTGTCTCTATTACCATCAATCAATATTTATTGAACTTCAGCAGCTTATCTTGAGTCACATTAGGAGTCCTGCACTGAGATTGCCCCCAGCTTGTGCGTGGTTGAACTGAGATGCAGGAGGTCAGAAAGGGACTCCAGAATACAGCTAAGAGTTAAGGCTATATATTCTGTAGATTTAAGACTTTAGTGACTGAATCAAAAGGGTCTTGGTGAAAATTTAAAAATAATTAAATGTCAAGGTATGTACCAGAGGAATTATGTTCAACAAAAATAGTAACATTGGAATTATGTACTTTGAGAAGTCAAGTTTGACAGATTCATTTTTCTTAATGTTCCTTATAGTCTTTGTTTCCTGTTTGATATTTTGGATTCTATTCTATATTTATGCTTTTGTTTTTCCAGAGTCTTTGTTATTTAATAAGCATTTTACAGAACCACTCATGTTGAAGTATGTATATGTTAAAGTCAAGTTACTGAGTCAATGTATCCTCTTGGGATTGATTTGTGCCTTCATTATTCTGTCTCTGTTATAGTTTTGTCTCTGCCTCTGCATCTTGTACATGACCAGTTTGCTGGAACAGAGTATCCACAGTCAACCTGTGATCTGGCCTTTAGTTTTTCCTGAAGTTTACCCCTTTCTGAACTTATACATGTTAGCTGTTGTAGTCAATATCTCTTGGCTTTATTGTTTTTCTTGCTTCTTCCCCTATGAGCAAACTGCTTTTTTCCATATCTTTCCATGTCTTTTTTGTCTGGCTTACCTCATTAAATAGAATGTCTCCTGCATCCATATATGTCTCCAGTGGCAGTATTTCTTTTTTGAAGGTTGAATTAATATTCCACTGTAGGTAGGTACTGCATTTCTTTATCTGTTCCTCTGGATCTAGAGATTTAAGTTGTTCCCATATATCTCCCATTTTGAACAATGCTGCACTCAACCTGAGATCAGGTATTTCTGGTCTCAGTTGTCACCATCTCATTCTGACTAAGACAGGAAAAGCAGAAAGTTTGAAATCTTTTTCTCAGTTTGAAGTGGTATTTTCTTTCAACTTGGGAATGTTTGAACCAAAGAGGCAGCCAACACAGAAAAAGGCAGCTTCCCTCATGTAGGCTGGTGATCTTGTGCAAGGACAAGTGGAAAGCTTTGTAGGCAAAAAAGACAGAGCTCTCAAGATGGTAACATGGGGAAATATTTGTGAGGTATTATGATTTCCTAACATAATGACTATTTTCAGAATATTCTAATGTAAAATTTAAGGAGTTTTAAAAGTAAATAAAGTGCCAAATTATTTGTAAATTTGGTTTCTTTGTATTGTTTTACCTTAAATCTGAATCAATTAGCATGGTATTACATAGCTTGCTGATAAGAAACAAACCTAATATCCTGAAAACAATCAGAATTAGTTGTTAGATCTAATCTGTTGTTTAGTTACTGAGCCATGCTGATTCCACAATATTAAGCAGTGGTATTTCCATTTGTAACTCTACCTTTGTGATTATCATTTTTCATTGTAGAATTAAAATAATAATTTTTTGTGTTTAAATTATAGCAGACTCCTAGAAATTTTGCTTTTTACTAAAAAAAAAAAATCCCCCCAAAAAACCAAAAAAAAAAAAAAAAACCACCCAACTCTCAAAAAATGTTTCAGCAAAAATAATACAGAAATAATGTTCCATATGTTCCATTTCTTAAATTCTAGGTGAAATAAAGCTTTTAAAATATAGCTATTACTGTTTACTTAGAAATCAGTCTTTCAGATCACTACATCCTCCTGTTAAATATCTTTAAGCATTTAGAACATGTTTTCTGAATGAACACATTTTTAATATATTGAAAACACTCATTGCCATATCCTACCAATAGTCTTCACAACACTTTACTGTTATGAAAATCTAGCTGCATCTTTCTCTGTAACCTGCCAGAAGATTCATTACAGTATCCTTTCTCTTAATACCTTTGTTCCTATACTTACAATTAAAGAAATATTTGACATATGCTATCTTCCTGTGACTTGAGTGGTGTTAAGTGTCATTCATAGCAACATGGATGGAGCTGGAAAGAAACATGTTAACCAAAATTAGCAAGAAAGAAAAAGAGAAATACTAGATGTTTTCACTAGTATGCAGGATATAGATAAACCAAACAAAAGGACAAGAAAAAGCAAACTGATAATAGAACTAAAGCATATAGCAAAAGAGGAGGATGGAGGCAAAATCAGGGTAGGAATGAGCACAAAGGATCATGGTGACACTGATATGGTGATGAGAACTAAGAGGGATACAACTATGTAAGAAAAAATATGCAAAATCAATAAATTTTAAACAAAGAATATGATCAGTTGAACAAAGAATTTTTTTCTTTCACTTGTCTCCATTTTTGGAAAGAATACTTATATTTTAAGAAGAAGGAAGAGTTCATGAAAAATCTGTTACAACATCACAGTTAAACATATGACAGTTACACACAGGACACCCAGGGACCATCATCATCTAGCTGTGAATAGTAAATAATTGGTATGATTGACAGAGGGGAAAACTCTATAGTGCATATTGAAAGTTTTTCTATGGTCAACTAATAATGACAAAAATAAGGAAAACCAAGACAATCTTACATAATGTATCATTAAAAGATTAGAAATTTTAACAAAATTTAATATAAAACAATATTCATCATAAAGTACCTGCTAGGTGTCAAAAATTGTCTTAGATATTGACTCTATAAAATGCTGATGAATAAAGTTCCTAAATTAACAGAACTTAGAGTATATCTGTATTTGAAAATGTATACTGATTCCTACACCTTTGTCATCTAGGTTTTCACAGTTAGTGACATTTCTAAATATACCTGTAGTCTAAGATTTAAAGGTAATGTTGATTTATTTTCCATTACCCATCTTTGATTTTTCAATGAGTTTTTACAATCCCTATTTCATAGTAAAAACTTAGGAATACTTAGTAGAGTATTCCTATGGTTTGGCTATAAAAACATTAAAAATGCAGAAAAGAAAGGTAAGGAAAAGTCTAGTTTTATTTACATTGAATTTACTAGCAAGACAAGTTGATAATAAGTGTGTTTTCACCATTTTCTTACTTCAAATACCAAATGATGAAGGTTATCATTAGGAACTTTCTGATCCATTCTTTGGATAAGATATTTTTAAAGTCTTATTCTACATATCAGTAGAGGGTTTTTGACCAATATCCACTCAGGCTCAGTTTCGAAAGTATATTTTCTGATAAAAGACTCAATTCTTCTTGAACAGGTTGTTGAATCTTTTTTGATAATATCCCAGCTACTGTGGAAATTACTAAGGGATTTATAGGAAAATAGACTAATTAATAAAAATGATAATAATATCATATAGAGCTATCTAATAATCTCACAATGTTTGCACCTGTTATTCAGTAGAATGTCAAAAGAAATATCTGTCCTCAACATATTTTTAATTTGTTTATAGAAATGATATGCATATTATAAAAAAGTAAGACACCAGATGTTCTAGGCCATTAGAGATTATACTTAGTGTCAATTACATTGGGTTACTATGCTTTAGTAAAAACAAATCCCTGGAAACATGAACTAATACCTGATTCTTAAGAGATGGGTAAGAATTAAATTGGTAGATATCTGACAACAAACAAAGTAGGGTAAAATTAGGGAAGTGAGAATACAAAAGGGTAAAATCAGACAAGTAAGAAAAGAAAATACTTCTTTAAAGTAATGAGTATCTGGTATATAATGGGGTGACAGGTTATCAATTTCTAGGTGCTACTGAACTTAAAGCTATAGATTATAGGGAACTGATGAAAATTGTTGAACTCAGCATGATGAATGAAAGTGATGGGTCTATAAGATAATTAATACAGAACTACATATCATGCTGGGTTTGATGGCAATAAATCTAGAAAATGTAGTGTTAGTGGAAATAACATACAGGTTTGAGAGACAGTAGGATGTAATGCCTAATTTGGTAAAGAATGAGGTATGATATTGGTCAACTGAACAAATCAGTAAGTTTACTCTGTCAACCAGAGGAAAATAGGAAGAATTATTTCCTTTTAACTGGATTTTTAAAAACACAATAATAAATAAAATCATGGAACAGTGAGTATATTAATTAACATCTCTTTAGCCCTTTCCTGTTTTTCTTGCACATTAGCTTTCTTTATTACTTGCTTTTTAACAGACTAAATAAAAATTAGTCACCAATACTTAGTTTAACATTATTCTGCTGACCTTAAACTGAATATTATAAGTGTCAGTACATGTGGACAGCTAAACAAACAAATGATTCTTCATGTTATTGTTCAAATAACAATAAGGAATCATTAATTATCCATTTTGGAAACTTCCCTGACATTGTCATCAAAAAAATCCTACTCATGTTGTAATTAATATGCAACATGGTTTCTGACATTTGGTAAAAGCTCTAAGTGAATTGCACAGGGCTACCTCTTAACCTGCTTGGAAAGAACCAAGTCTCATTTTATCAACATTTTAAACAATACTTAAAAGAGTCAGGAGAGGTTTTAAATGATTCCCATTTTATTTCAGTCTCCAAATTAATTCTAAAGCTCATCATATACTGTCATCTTGTTCAGATTATAAGCATTTCCCTAAAATGCCTATTGAGACATTGACAATCTGAAAGTGCAGTAAGAAACAATGCCATTTGTAAAAATTGTTAAGTGAACAATGTTAATTTGTAAAAAGTTGAGCAATATTTTGGTATTTGATTGGGTTGCCTTTTTGGAGAAACAATTTTGATATATTGATCTGGTATAACTGACTGCATAGGATTTTAAATAAAAAAGAATCATCTATAAACTTCTTAGTAAACTCAGTATAAGTTATAGATTAAATTATTTAATATCCACATTGATGGTACTATTTAGTTTTATTGATATTTTTCTTAATTTGAAAAGCTTAAGTGATTGACAAAACCTAAATGAAAATATGTATGGCAGTTTTTTTTTTAATACAATGAAAGTTTCATTTGTTTAGGAAAAAAATCACCATTTTACTGAAAATAAAAACAAATGCTTTAATTGCAGAAATGCTATAATATAATTTTCAATGGTTAATATTTTCTTTTTTAATACTTTGCTTATTAGTATTATTTATGGTCTCCTTTGTCTATTTAATACATTGAATTGTCTCCCTCATACCAGTAACGTTTCTTTCATATTCACATTCCATACTAATAAAGGAGTTGGTCTTTTCCCTCTGAAATGAATGGCTAAGATATTTTTAAAAGGTATTTTAGTTATATAGAATAAATGGTAGTCCTTTATTCTCTTAATCAGTGATTCTTTTTTATTGATTACATATATATGTCTTTTACATCATTGCATACACTGAGGTTCTTCCACCACCATGTCACCTGTAAGCAATCATTTTGATCTTTTGTGCACATCCCTTCCTGATTTCCCTGCCCCTTGCTATGTGCTTCAGTTCTCTTACCAGTTTGCTAGTTTTAATTTTTCTTGTTCTTTGTTTTCCCTATATCCCACATATAAGTGAGACTATCCGATTTTAACCATATTGATAGGTACTATTTAGTTTTACTGATATTTTTTCTTAATTTGAAAAGCTTAAGTGATTGTCAAAACCTAGAAGATACCTGAATATTGTGACTGAGAAAGAGAATTGATGGGAACAAGAGGAAGGATTCTGCAATCATCCTCCAAAATTATTGTCTTATATAAACATGGACACCCTTTATCTTTTTTGTGACATTCCTCAGTAAATGTTTAGGACAGAGAGATTACATGAAACTAACATTATTTACATTAGGATAAAGAACAAATGGTTTTGAAACCAAACGAATAGTTCTCTGTGTGTGTGTGTGTGACCATAAGTAGGTATCTACTGTTTGAGAAAAAAAGTGCTTATATTTGCAAACTATATCCATTAAGTTATCATCCAATATTCAAATGTTCTCTTTTCTTTAGTGTCTTACCTCTTTGTGTGAACCAGCACAAATAGATTTCAACTTCTGAGATTTTCAAAATCTGCTACTCTATTTACAAGAATTTAGCTTAAAAAATGCATGATTTCAGAGTGAATCGCAACTATTAAAATAGCAAAGGGAAATAATTTATTTGCTTTTTAAGTGATTTTTGACATGAAATGCCCTTTAGAAAAAACTGAATTGAATTTAGAGCCCCATCTCTGAACTGGAATGGAGGGGAATGATTTTGTTTGGCCATGTTCCAAGGAAATTGTGATATTCACAGACAAATCATCTTAGAAAGAATACAAACAAAATGAAGAGGAATGTGGATTATATGGTTAACAAGAAAAAGAGCACACTTGTCTTAAGATATACAATGAAATATGAATATACATCACCATTAAAGTTTAAATTATCTGATCAAATTTTGGGGATTGAAATGTCATTTTTGATTTCTTTTTCACTTTTTATTATTTGTCTTTTTTTTCTTGTTGAGGTACTGTTGGTTTACAACATTCTCTATGACTTATAGGTATAAGGTTACACCCTCCATGTCTATGTTACAACACCACACCCACCACTAAGGCACCCACAATCCTATAAAAGTTCCTTTAAAGCATATTGTCTGTGTATACAGATTTCTAACAATTAACAAGAAAACTGGCAGCAAAGAAATTAAATCTGTTTGAATGTGCTCCCTGTATTTTATAAATTTACTTTCTTGGGATACAGTCATAAAATTACATTTGGATGTTCCTTCTAAGCATGTGAGAAAATAAAAACACAACAAGAAGAAAAATCTTGCAATTCATGTATACTCTTAGAGAAATGGTAGATTGTAATTCATCTGGAAGGTTAAGAGATAGTGGATAGAAGACTAGTGTGTTGAAATCTTAAGCACTCTATATTTTTCTTTATAGGTAGAATTACAGGAAAAGATTTTGTTTTTGTGTTTTTGGTGCATGATAAATTAGTGAAAATATATATGCAGGGAGGAAGTTGAATTTTGTGCTCCATCTATCTTTTTAGTTCCAATGAGGAAAGCTAGTAGGGCCAAAAGCTAAAAGAACTGTTTTCTCCTATCAAGTACAGCACATCTTCTTCCTGTGACAAACTGAATGTCCAAAATTTCATAGCTTGGATACCAGAGTTGGTGCTTAAACCTTTAAGGGCTTTGACTCACAGTGCATACTTCCTTAACGACCTGCCTCTCTTACATTTAATTAAATGAGTGAGTCAAAGTACATCTTTCTACAAAACAGATTCACAAATAATCTGGTAGTGGGAGAACTTTGGGGTGTACAATGATGTAACATGGATATGCATATGCACATTTATACATATATGACCAATTTTTTTAAAAAACCACATCTTTCTATATGCAAGGAAACTATGCTGGATGCCTTCAAAACAGATAGATAATGAAATACAGCTATAGGAATGTTAATACTACTAAAGGTATGGGAAATAAATTGAACACACATGTAAACAATTGCAGTCTGGTGAACTTGTCTTTATTGTCTAGATGAATTTATTTGTTGAATAAAGAATTTGCGGTGACCCAAAAGACATACATAGACTGGCTGACCAAACCGTTGAGAATACTCGAGTGATAAGGAAACCGCATACCGTTTCCAGGGAGGTCCACCCCCCAGAGAGTCTCTTGACCCTCTCCTTGGTCAAAGCTGCTTCTCAATCCCTACTCTCTTTCCTTCTCCTTCCAACTTAACCCTTGAAAACCTTGGGAGCTGAGCAGAGTACCCAAACCAATATCAAACAAATAATCTGTAACAAACTAATTCTACAATATGCAGTGTGATTCAAAGCCTTTCTCTTAATCAATGCTATGAAAAGACTGTTGCACAAATAAACTTCACTGCTTGCAAGCTTTCCATATGCAGTCATTCTTTTGGGCTTCAGGATGGTTCCCGAAGCCCTCCCATCTGATTTATCCTGCAACACCATGCTCAGGCTGTGGGTTCACTAGAAATCCACAGTACTTAACGTCTCTCCCTTCATTTGACCCACTATATTAATATAAAGTAGAAGAAACCAGTGAATTGATTGCATGATTCGCTTCCTACTTAATGACTTGTATAGTTGAGAACTATAGAATTTGGTAAAGATGTATTTGAAGACATTCATAGTGCTTTATACATTATTTTTTTAAACAATTATTATGTCTTAAGCACTTTTATGATTAGGTATCAAGACTTTGTTCTGTAAATCAATCTGTCTATTCTTGATTGTAAAAATCTTTTACATAGCAAAAATAAGTCTCTTAATGTTGGCTCATTAACATCCCAGTTCAAGATGAAGATACAGTAATTATTTTATTTCAAATGTCTATTGCTATCTTCTTCCTCCCTAATGTGTTATTTCTGTTCTGCTCTTATACATACGTATGCACAAATCTTTATCTTTTTAAGATGCATAAATACAACGTGTCTTTAAGCAGTAAAGACAAAATGTGGCTTAGCTTCACAAAACTTTTTAAAATGTGTTTTAAATTTTATTGAGACTGTTTTAGGGATTGCATATGGTCAAACTTTAATATTTTATTCAAAAATAACTTTTAGACTACAGTTGCTGAGTTTATTGTATGATACATGACAATTGGGGTAAATTAGGGGTTGTGTTGTTTCAATTTTTAATATACCTAGTGTTTTTACCTTTCTTTGATATATACATTTTTGAGTGAGCTGTTAAAATTCCCTACTCTTAAAATTTTTTACCTATCTGTCAATTTTTGTTTTATATTTTGAAGCTCATAAACATTTAGTATTATTACACCTTCTTGATGACTTAAACCCCTTACAATTATCAAAATTTATTCTTTGTTTTTTAATCTTTTTATTTATGATAATTCTTGCTTATGAACTTGGTGTGAAACTAATAAAGTACACAGTGGCTATACTATGTATAGTGTTTACATGTACTATTTTTATCAACCCTTTTATTTTCAATTTATCAGTACCTCTATATCAAATTTTTTAGAGTGTATAGTTGAATGTTGCTCTTGTATATCTGAAAATTATCTTTTAATTGAAATATTCACTTCATTAACATTTAATAACGATTATATATTTGAGTTGCCATTTCTTATTTTTTCTTTTTCTCCTGTATTACCTTCTTTATTTATCTGGCTGAATTTTGACCATAATATTTTGTGTTGTATTTTGGTGGTTGTCACAGAGATTACTATAAGTGTATCAATAGTAAATCTGCAAATTGTATTGAGTAATATAGACAACCTCACAGTAATATCATTCTTTATGTTCTTTCCTTTGTGTTCTTATTGTTATATATTCTACTCAATTACTCAAGAGAACTGAAGATTTCATGGTTGGCAACTCTGATTATAACTTATTCTTAACTCTGTTTAGGATACTGGCTTTGTCAGTTTTCAAAGCTCCTTGATAATCACATCATGTCAATAAAAATAATAAGAAACTTTTATGGGTACTCTCTATGCTCTCTGAACCTCTAGGATCCATTAACTAATTGTTCCAAAAATTTTAAAAAATCTTTTGTTTCATAAACTCTTATAGTAAATGCTAGAGCGAGGGGGCCATGGTTCGGACCATTTGGTGCTAAGTACTTTTTAAGAGAAATTTATTGTTCTCTCCTCTCCTTGCTTCTCTCCCTCTTATTTTCTACAAATTCTGTGAGTTGTCTCTGAATCCTGCTTCTCGTGGAAGAGGTAATCCTCACTAGAGAAAGAATATATCAGGAGATTCAGCAACACCCTCTGCTGAGTAGTGGAAGTAAATATTGCTCCTAAAAGGTCAGACATGAAAAGAGTGTCACCATTTAGGGATCTGAGGTGTTTGATTGATTAGACTCTTACTTTTAAGATTCTCAAGTTCAAAATCTTCTCAATCTCAAATATTCATATTTATGTGTTAGTGATAAAACTATGTTTCCTCTACCCAGTGTCCTAATCCCCTGCTTAGTAACAGAATCTTGACATGAAGACCTGCCTTTCCAAAAACCAGATCTTTGTTGACAACATGCTGAAGGAATAAGTCTGAATTCTGCTTTTTGTATCCTCCCTGACCTACCCTAGTCAACCCCAATCCCAGCATACATCTCAGTGTGCAGGTATTTTATACCTTCGGACAGTGTGCTTGTAAAATAATAATGACACCTGACTTCCAGAATTACTGTGCTGCCCTTGTACCTCTTTCATGCTGTAGTCTACTGCTGGATCTAATCTTGTTACCAATTATCACTCTCTCAAACCATGTATGAGCTTGGCCACATCACTGAATCCCATGAGTTAGTGTACCTCAAACTTTAGTTTGCACATTACATAGGAATTATAATTGTTGAGTGAGATCATGATCCCATAGGGTCTTGGGCTCTCTGGAGAACCAGCAATTGCAAATTATACTTGTTTATTCCAATCTGTACTCAGTTAATAGCTATGTTACTTGGGTATGGACAAGACTAGTAATACAGTAATACATTAGGTATTCCACTTTCCTTTCCATCTTAATAGCTACAGTTTTCCTCAAATGCCTTACTCTCCCAGCTCCATGTGGAGTTGATGCCCTGATCTTATGACAATAACAGACTAGATATTAATGAGGGCTCTATTTATCTCATTGTTCTAAGATGACTTAATCTGTCAAGAATTGTCAGTACCATTATTTTTATTAGAGGAAAAATTTCCACAAGCTAGGAATTACAAAAGTCACTTATTGATCCCTTTCCTCCTGCTACCACCTCCAAACTCTTAGACTTTGATGGTGGGAGCAGGTTACTACCAGGACTGTTGATCAGAATTGGGAGTTACTTTTTATGTCCTACAGCTCCTTCATTTATGAAAATCATCATTAGTCATGTCTGTCTACTCATTGCATATGACCTACACTTAGTGAAAGAAATTACCACTTTCATGTAAGAGAGGGCCAGTGTTCTCTCACTGGTCATGAAAAAGTGTTATATTGAATAGCTTGTTGGAGGGTGCTTGTCATTAACATAGTTGATGCCATACATTGATAAAAGCAAAAAAAAGGAATTACTTCTTTGTTGTTTTAGAACTATAAACTTCAAGAAGGACATGCCAAGCTGTGGTGCTAGCCTTCATTAGATTCATAGTTTCCTTTCAGAAAGATAGAAGGAGAAGAAGAAGGAAAACAAAGTTTTTGTGATGTGCAATGATTGATGACTCCCTCTAAGAAAGAGTGGGAAAACAAGGAAAGAAAGATACAAAAAGGGATCAGTCATTTTGGAGGAGCATGGGCACCTGGCGATGAGGGCCATGGTGGCCTAGGACCTGTGACCTTTTTTGTGTGTGCTTAAAATAAGAGATATGCCTTAGATAAAGGAACACCTTTATTCTTGCCTATCTCTGGCACATTAGAGATTGTTATTAGTAAGTCTTCTCTGTGTGATAGCAGTCCCCTGACCTACTAGGAAATCCCACCAGAGATATATTCCCCTGAAAGATAAAGGTGTTTGTCCCCACAAGTGTTTTTTTGCTAGGGTAATGAATCCTCCCATCCTCCTATCCCACATGCTACATACCACAGGATCCTGTTTTTTTCCTTCCTTATAGCCACATGGTAACCATTCATTTACTAGGGTAAAGGGGTCTTGGAGCCTCTAATAAATGCTAGGCACCTGTTCATTGAGTTCCAGTCTATGACTCTGTCTTAGATCATTTCAATCTCTCCCATCTGTTCTTCTTTTTCCCACTGTGGCTTCCAACAGCCTTTGGCCCAGGCTGGTGAAATTCTAGAGAGTTTGGAGATTTGAACTTTGAGTTTGTTTTATCTAGTTTGACTCAGATGCTTTTGGAGAGGCCATGAGCTAGGTCTAAGAAAATGGACTTTATGTTGGATCCTGCATCACAGTTTTTCTACTGCTTAAAGTTGAGAGGATGGTGATAGAAGAATGCCACATGCTTGGAGAGTCAAAACAGATACCAAAGGAGGAAAAGAGGAATGTCCTGCTTTTCCAACATGTGCTGCTGAATTCAGATTGATTGGATATGTGGTGAGGTGACAAAAGACTAAAAAGACAGTCTTGGGACATATAATGGGGTGACTGGGGTTCTTTGTGTTTATTTTGTAGTACATGTTTAGGTAATCACTTTCTTATTTGCATACTTTAGTAATAAATATTTTGATCAATTTAGGAGTTTGGTCTGGCTTTGAAATTACATAGCAAGAGCTGCACATGGTAAGAAACTCTTAAAGAGGTAGATATAAAGTTTTGGTTTTTTTCTTCTGTGGATTGGGAGAGGGCCTGGAGGTAGGTAAGCATCAGGTATTTATTTTATTTTATTTTATTTTTAGTTTAAATTTTATATATATATATATATATATTTTTTTTTTTTTTTTTTCCCTCACATCAGTGTGATCCCTGGGGCATCAGGTATTTGGATGACAAAGGTAACTAGTGATTATGGAAGCTTAAAGATTAATAAAAGTTTCTTGCCCATTTTGTATCATATTAAGGTAAAGTTTTTTTCCTTTATGAAAAGGAGGCAAAAAAGATTTTCAATAAAAAAAGCCTTTCTCTTTCTCTGGACAACAGGCTGATTGCTCTGGGGGGCTAAGGTCAAAGAATGTTTGACTCCTTTAAAGCTGTTGGGGTCCACAGAAACTATAGCTATGAAAACCAATGTGCACTTGCTTCCTATCCACTCATACTTCAAAATCTCAAAAATTGTAAACAAATAGTTAGAAGCTTGTAGGGGTTTCCCCCCCGCTACTGACTTTTCCCCACTCATGAAAAGGAAAAGCACCAGATACTAGTGAATCAAGAAAACAGTGGAGAGCAACTAGTCATAAAAACAGCTTAGTATCTTTTCTTTGTGCGTGTGTGCTTGTCTTTTCTCCACAGCAGTAGAGAACCATGTCTCCAAAATAAAGGCTTAGCTGAAAGCTAATGCGAACTGAAGATAGGACTCATGTCCACATCTAACAGAGGCCCCTGAGACCACTGATTTTTGCCCAGTTAGCTGCACAGTTTGCAAGAAACTGAAATGATTCATAGAAAGTGTTTTCTAACTATAGAAAAAAAGTTCCATGGAAAAATTATGATTTTTCATTTTTCTAATGTTTTTTTAAATAAAAGTAAAAATGTTCTTTACTACTATTACCTTGACTGAAGTATTCCTCCCAGATTAGTTTAAAATCTCAATCATACAAAACCTTCTTATCTTAATTGTATTTTATAAAAACAAATTTTATGCATAAATAATTCCCAACAATTTGCGATATTATTACAGGGCAACCTGAAAAAGAAATATGATGGCCTGGGTGTGAGTCCTCACCCAGGTATTTAAACAAACTTCAGAATAATGCAGGCACACAGAGAAGGGTCAATAAAAGGTTTATTTACAAGTTAAATGAAAACTGTGTGTGTGGGAGGGGAGAGATACAGATAGACAGAGCGAGCGAGCGAGCAAGCGAGAGAGAGAGAGATGTCCTACTGTTAATGCTATCTGAGCTGGGACCCCAGGTACACACTGAAGGCAGGGTAAAATAAACAGTCCCTGTAGGTCCTCATGTCTTTGGTTTTACATCAAGTCTGGCTGCTCAACTTCACCTTTATTTTCCCGCAATCCCCCAATCCCTCTCGACTTCAGGAAGTCAAGAGAGATGGCAGATTTATGGCATGATGGGAGCTGGATCTAGAAACAGCTTTAGCATGGTGGTGGATGTGAAATCCATAAAACATCAGTATGTGCAGTTCATTTAGGACATAGTGCTCCCATATTTCCAATGCTCTAGAACTTCAATTACTTCCCCAAAATCATTCAATTTATTGATAAAGCACTAACTAGTGGTATCTTCTTCTATCTCTTTGTTCTTATTTATCTGTTTGTGTATATATATATATATGTTTCACAAATTTGTTTTCCCCGGGTATCACTTCTTCTACCTCTTTGCATGGCTGCTGAAAGCCTTTGCTGTACAACACTCATCCCTATACTCTCTGAGGATATCAGGTTTATTGACCATCACAAGATAACCAGAGAAACTGACTTGTGAGGACTATCCATAGTCTTCCTGCTAAACTATAGAACCTTTATTTTCTATCAGATTTGGGGTGAATTTGGTATGGGAATGTAGTAAAGGTTTATTTATTGCTTCATAGTTTTTAATTTTTATTAGACAACCTAAGGGTAGAGGAAATTTCTATTCTCCCTTTCTTCCATCATTTCCTTCCTCTGAAAATGTCCTTTTTAAAAAGTTTATTTATATATAATTTCACATTTTTGTAATCCCAGTGATTCATCCCCCCTTACCCTCTCCACCATCCTCCCCCTTTCTCCCCCCAGCCTGAAGTTGTGTGCTTCAGTTTGGTGCTTAGCTTGTGACTTTACTTCATGGCTTTTGTTTATTTTTTACCTGTATCCCATGTATTAGTGAAACCATTTGTTTTCTGTCTTTTTCTTTTTGACTTGTTTCTACTAATATGATTTCTTCTAAGTACATCCATGTTATCATAAAATCATCATTTAACATTTTTAATTGATGAGTCATATTCTATTGTGTTATATAACACATCTTTTTCATCCAGTCATCTGTTTGGGGGCATTTAGGTTGCTTTCAAGTTCTTGCAATTATAAATAGCGTTGCAGTAAACATCTGAGCAGAGGTGTCTCTTTATTCCACAGTGAGGTCTCTTTTGGATAGATTCCCAAGAGAGCAATTGCTGGGTCAAATGGTAGTTCCATTTTCATTATTTGAGGGTCCTCCACACAGCTTTCCATGGTGGTTGACCAGTTTACATTCCCACCAGCAGTGTAAAAGTGTTCTCTACATTCTCACCAGCACTTGCTGTTGCCCATTCTTTGGATGTGGGACATTCTTACTGGTGTAAGGTGGTATCTCATTGTGGTTTTGATTTGCATATCCCTGATTGCTAGTGACGTTGAACAATTTTTCATGTGTCTGTTGGCCATTTGTATTTCCTCTTTGGAGAATTGTTTTTTTTTTAGTTCTCCCCATTTTTGAGTGGGTTTCTTGTTTTGGTTTTGTTTCATTGTATGAGTTCCTTGTGGATCTTCATTATTAAACCCTTATCAATCTTGTGGATTTTTTTCCCAGTCGGTTGAGCTTCTTTTTGCTTTTTTCTGTTGTCTCTTTTGCTATACAGAAGTTTTTCAGTTTATTGTAGTCCCATCTGTTTATGTTTTCCTTCATTTCTTTGCCATCTGTAGATTTTTCCAGAAAGGGATTTCTGAATTGTAATTCATGGAGGGTTTTGCTGAAGTTTTCCTCTATGTATGTTATGGCTTTGGGTCTGACACCTAAGTCTTTTATCCATTTTGAGTTGATTTTTTACATGATGTGAGGGAGTTGTCTTGGTACATTTTTTTGTATGTCTTAGTCCAATATTCCCAGCACCATTTATTGAAGAGGCTATTTTTGTTCCAATAAAAGTTTTTCACTCTTTTGTCAAAGATCAGTTGACCATATATGTGTGGTTTTATTTCAGGGCCCTCAGTTCTGTTCCATTGATCTAATTGTCTGTTTTTATAACAGTAACAAGATGTTTTAATTATTACAGCTTTGTGTTCTAGTTTGAAGTTTGGAATTATAATACCTCCATTCTATTTTTTTCTGGTCAGGAGGCTTTTTGATATTCGAGTTCTTTTGTTATTCCATATGAGTTTCAGTAATTTTTGTTCTATCCTTTAAAAATGTCATTTGGATTTTTATGGGGATTGCATTGAATCTATAGACTACCTTTGGTAGAATGGCCAGTTTGATGATATTAATTCTACCAGTCTACAAACAGGGCATGTCTTTCCATTTTCTTATGTGTTCTTCTGTCTCTTTTAGCAGCATTCTAAAAATGTCTCTGTATAGTTCTTTCACATGTTTGTTAGGTTTATTCCCAGGTATTTAATTTTTTTTGGTGCGATGGTAAATGGGAAGGTTTTTCTAATTTCATCTTCTATTTGACTTTTTGCATATAGGAAAGCTATACACCAAATTCTGTGTGTTCATTTTGTATCCAGCTACCTTGCTGAATTGGTTTATTATTTCAAGCAATTTTTTACTGTGGATTTTTTTTTTGGTTATCTATATAGAGAATCATGTCATCAGCATATAATGCTAGCTTCAATTCCTCTTTACCTATTTGTATCCCTTTTATGTCTTTCTCTTGCCTCATTGCCCTGGCTAGAACTTCTAGTACAATATTAAAGAGTAGTGGGTAGAGTGGACATCCTTGCCTGGTTCCAGATCTTAACTGGAATGATTTTAGTTTTTCCCCATTTAGGATGATGTTTGCATATGTTTGTCATAGATGGCTTTTATTATGTTGAGGTAAGTTCCTTTAATCCCTAATTTTTCAAGGTCTTTTATCATGAATGGATGCTGAACTTTGTTGAATGCTTTCTCTACATATTGATATTATCATGTGGTTTTTGTTTTTCTCTTTGTTGATGTGGTATATTATGTTAACTGATTTCTGGATGTCAAACCATCCTTGTACCCCTGGGATAAATTCCACTTGGTCATGGTGAATAATGCTTTTTATGCAACATTGGATTCGATTTGCCAGGATTTTGTTTAAAATTTTTGCATCTGTGTTCATTAGGGTAATTGGTTTATAGTTTTCTTTCCTGGAGCTGTCCTTATTTGGTTTTGGTATGAGTATGATGTGATGTTTTTTTTTCATAGAATATGCTTGGTAGTTTTCCTTCTTAATTTTTTTGGAAAAGAGTTAGTGGTACAGGCATTATTTCATCTTTGAATGTCTGATAGAATTCATTTTTAAAGCCATCAGGTCTGGGCTCTTTTTTTTAGGCAGAGTTTTGATGACTGCTTCAATTTCACTGTTTGTGATTGCTTTATTTAAGTTCTCTATATCTTCCTTCATTAATTTTAGAGAGTTGTACCTTTCTAAGAATCTGTCCATCTCATCCAGGTTGTATTTATTATAGTAATCTCTTATTATCCTTTGGATTTCTTTTGTATCTGTTGCAATTTCTCCTCTTTAATTTGAGATTCTGTTTATTTGAATTTTCTTTCTTCTTTCCTTTGTGAGCTTGCAAGGGGCTTATCAATTTTATTTATTTTTTCAGAGAACCAGCTTTTGCTTTTGTTGATCTTCTGGATATCTTTTTTGGCTTCTAGGTTATTTATTTCTTCTTTCATTTTTGTTATTTCTTGTCTTCTACTGGGTTTTGGGTTTTTTGTTGCTCTTTTTCTAATTTTTCAATTTGGTAAATAGGTTGATTTTTTTTGGTTATTTTCTTGGTTTTATATATGGGCTTGTATTACTATGAACCTTCCTCTTAGATATGCTTTTGCTGCATCCCAGATATTTTTGAATGTTGTTTCTTCTTTGTCATTTTTTTAAAGTAAGTTTTAATTTCTTCTTTAATTTCTTCAATTACCCATCCTTCATTTAGTAGCATGTTGTTCAGTCTCCAAGTGTTGAATGTTCTTGCTATCTTTTCATTCTTGATTTCTAGTTTGATACCTTTATGGTCTTGGCAACTAGTAGTTTGGTGCTGACTTGAGCCCTCATCTGAGCCCTGATGGGCTGCTGGGGTGCAAGCTCATCTCCCCTGAGTTGGATTTCCCTGGGCCAGTAAAACTCAGTCTGTGCCTCAGCCTCAGCCCCACTAGGTTGTTGGGGTGCGAGCTCGTTGCGTCCAAATTGTCTTTCCCTGGGCCAGTAACACTCCCCTATGAAATTTTCATTAAAAAAATTATGTGTTTAAAAAAAGTTATGTGTTAAAATCACAGTAAAATAATTTTATAAGAAATGAGGAGAAATAAATAAAACAGCATGGTACTGGTACAAAAGACAGACAAACAGACCAATGGATCAGAATTGAGTATTCAGAAATAAAACCACACATTTATGGTCAATTAATCTTTGAAAAAAGGGGTAAAAAAGCATACGCTAGAACAAGGACAGCCTTTTCAGTAAATGATGATGGAAAAACTGAACCAGGACCTGCAAAAAGTAAACCAAGACAACACCCTCACACCTTGTTAAAAAGAATCAACTCAAAATGATAAAAGACTTGGATGTGAGACCTGAAACTATAAAATACACAGAGAAAAACCTGGGTTAAAGCCTCCATGAATTTCACTTCAGAAATCCATTTATGGAAACAACTACAGCTGTCAAAAAATGGAGGAAAACATAAATAGCTGGGACTACATGAAACTAAAAAGTTTTTGTACAACAAAAGAGACAATAGACAAAATAAAAAGAAACCCAACTGTCTGGGAGAAAATATTTGCCCTGTAGACAAGTGATAAGGGTCTGATAACAAAGATCCACAAAGAGCTCCTACAACTCAACAAAAACAAAGCAAAAAGCCCAATCAAAAAGTGAGGAGAACTAAAAAGACACTTTGTCAAAGAGGAAATACAGATGGTCAACAAGTATATGAAAGAATGCTCCATTATCACTAATAATCAGTGAAATACAAATTAAAATCACACCGAGATACCATCTTACACAGTAAGAATGACCCATATAAAAAAAATTGACAACAATAAGTGTTGGCATGGATGTAGAGAAAAAACAACTCTCTTACACAGCTGTGCAGACTGGTCCAGCCACTATAGAAGACTGTTTGGAGGACCCTCAAACAATTGAAAGTGAAATTACCATTCAAACCAGCAATCCCACTATTGAGAATCTACACAAAGGGATGAAAACACTACTCACATGTTTATTACAGCTCTGTTTACAATTGCCAAGATATAGAAACAACCCAAATGCCCAAAAACTGATGAATGACTTATGTGGTATATGTACATGATGGAATACTATGCATCAATCAAGGAGGACAAGTATATGTCTTTGCAGCAACATAGATGAAGCTAAGAGGACTTATATTAGCGAAATAAGCCAGAAAGAAAAGGAGAAATATAGGATGGCCTCACTTATATGAAGAATATAGGGAAAAACAAGCAAACAAATAAGAAAACTTAAAAACAACCAACAGAACTGAAGGATAGAACGAGAGAGGTGGAGGGGGAAGGAAATGGGGGAGGCAGAGGGCACAAAAGAATAAGCTGGTTAACAGGTGTTAAGGAAATGGGAAAACCCCGAGGTACACAATAATGTTATATATATATATATGTATATATATATATATAATAAAAAATAAATTAACAAAAAAATATACCTCCCCATTTGCAGCTCTTAACAGAGCCTGCTTAGAGCTCTGGAATGTTTGCTCAATGATGGATGGATGAATGAAAGGAATGAGCAAATAAACATACTTGGGAACATGACAAAAAAATTTGGAGGAAATTATTTAGAAAGTTATTTAGGAACCTAATTTTAAAATGCTGTTTTGCTCCTACACAGGAAAATTGTGTAGGTAAAGACATACTTTCTCCTTTTTCTTTCCAAATTTTCCCAAACTTCCTCCTTAAGTAGGCCTTTAGAATGAAAAATAATGGCTAAAACTAGCTAAGACACTACACAGTACAGGAATTTCTGGAGGTGTTCTAAATGGTCTTTGGCATTAGAGGTTTCACAAGACCTCTGTTGATGAGATTTTTGCTTGATAAGTTGTGGGGGAGGAAACCAGTATATCACAGATCCCCAGTGTCATTATGTGCCCCTGTTTGATCGTAAGGGGCCCACATCTGCAAGGCAGAAAGAGAAACCTGCTTGTGTTACTGGCAACTATCATATTTCAGTTACTAAGCAATATCATTTGAGAACGGTAATTTTCAAAACAAGACTATTAAAATTGAAGAAAAATATTTTTGTTTTGGGTCTGTCATTGAGTACTGAGACTAATTGGTAGTATCACTTAAATTACATTTTTGTGGTGTAACTTTAATCTACACAAGAAACCAGTGAAAATAATTTATGTGTGAAATTGAATTCACATTAATATTTTAAAAGCCAAACAGACTCATGCATATCTGAAACTGGCCAAACAAAATTTAAGGTAGACTAAGGTGAATTTTAGTATAAAGAAGAAATACTTTTACACAAAAATCTTGGAAATATTTTATTTGTTCTTTTTATGTATAAAATAAACAAGGTTTAGGACATCAAACCACTTTTCTATTAATGCAGAGGCAAATATTTATTTTATTTGCTTGTTTAAATCAGAGAAAGCTATTTCTTTTAACCTGGATGAATGAAATCTCTAAAACCAGAGATTTTTATAACAATGTGATATATTGTAGTAACCGTTGCCATGGATACAACTGATCTAACATTATTCTTAATGGGAACAGTGGCCCAATCATACAGATTCTCTGTATACTGTTATTGTATAAATTGTAAAAAAACCTTTACAATTTTTGTAAGCTACATGATTTTCATACACATAACTTGATTCAATGCAAAAGTGCTTCAATTTAAATAGTTAAAAGTTTCTACCCTCTGGCTTTTGTAGCAAAAAGGAAATAAATTTCTAACAAAAGCATATTTCTAAATATATGATCTTTGCTCAACTAATTTTTTATTATTAGATGCTAGTTTTGCTTGAAGTAGTATAGTTTCAATGTATTTGTTCAATATATGTGTTTATGACATATCTTTTCCGGAGAGATGACATGGTCTTAGTGGTTGAAATTCTATGTGTATGATTTAATTCTGTGATTGTGATCAAAATATGTCCTCAATGCAATTTTTTCTAGAGTCATAGACAAATGAAATAGTCTCTGAACCCTTTTTAAACAACAAATAAGGTAAGGGTAATATTACCTAACTCTTAAATCTTTTGTGAACTTAAATGAGCTAATTCACATAAGTGTTTAATGGGGAAAAATTCAATAATGGTTAACTATTAGTATATAGACTTATCGTTGACATTCTACTTTGCAATACTTTAAGGTAAGGCATGTGGCAAACAAAGATATTTGTCAATAACTATGCATATTAAATATGAAATAAGACCTGCAAATGGTCAGAGATGTTTATAGTTATGACCTTAAATGTGAGTTAACAACAATTTTGTTCCTTATAAGTTAATTTCATTAATTAACCATTTATTCTCACTAAAATTCTTAACTTTATAGTGTAGTCAAAATACAAGAGTTAACTTTTCCTGTTATGGCTATTGGTCAGGTTTTTAATCATAATGTTTGAAGGTTAAGGGCAACAGCTTCAATCTTTACAAGAACTGAGGTGATTCTTTGAAAAGCAGAGTGGAAAAGGAAGCGCAGTAATGGATCTGGGCCCATAACTTAGCTCTGGTCTCTTTTTGATGTGTCTTGGTCTGGAGAATTAATTTTCTTAAAGGTCAGTCTATTTGCTTGTACTATAAAAGTAAGAACTTACTTGCTGGTTCTGACAGGGTGATTTAATGAATACAAAGCTTCTAGTAAGTAGCAGATGCTATTGATTCTATTTATTATTCTTAACATTTAAGAAAATTGCACTTCTTAGTATTTTCATTATGTCTCCCTATTACCTTCCTTTTCACCCTAATAATGTTTGTAATTGGGCTTAAATATTTTTCTAACTGTAATCCAATTGAGAAGACCTATAAACCTGGTTCCAACCATTCTGTGACTAAGTGTTCACACCCAGTTTTGGCTCACTTATTATTTTTTTCTCCATTATTCTAAATGATCATTATTTTCTTTCTAAGCACTAGCTTTATGTCCTCTCACATTGATTTTACAATAATACTAGAAAACACTTCTTCCCTGAGAGACAGGAGAAAGATGTGTCAGAATAATTATTAGATTTGGTAAGCATGAGTAGGCTGACAAATGCTGTATGACTCCTCTTGAGCAATATCATCTAACAGTCTCTCCATCTCCTTAGACCTTTGAGAACTCCTGCTCTAAGACCAAAAGGACAGGTGGGAAGAAAGTGCTAATAAAATCATTTACCATAAATACTTAGAACCAAAACTTGAAAGTGTTCAGGATATCATGCCTTCCATAATTAGGTACAGAGTGTTCTACAAGAGAAAGTACTATGGAGGAGATATTTCTTGAGATAGAGAGAAGTAAAAACTTATTTAAGACCCCAGAGAAACAGTTCTCATAAAGGAATCAAAGTACTCACTGAAGAACAGAAGAATTTAGTGGAAAAGTTTTAAAACTATGAAGAAGAATGAAGTATGTGACCATAGACATTGTAAAATGCATCATCTAATAAATTAGATGTGGGAAATAGACTCGGTAAGTAGACAGCAGCTAATCATTAGTGAAAAATCACATATAAAAGATTAAAAGCTTCCAGTTATAAGTCACAGCATGGTGATTGTATTTAATACTTTATTTCATATTTAAAATTTGCTAAAGAATAGATGTTAAATTCTATCACGAAAAATATTGTAATTATATATGGTGATGAATGTCAGCTAGACATATTTTGGAAATTATTTAGCCACACAAATACTGAATCATCACATGATACATACGAAACAAGTATGTTTCATATATATGAAACATAGCATACTTTGTTATTACAAATAACAAAGTCAAAGACAGGAGTATAACTTAGGTCTCTTAAAAATTACATAGCATATTTTGCATTTATTCATTTATTTGCCATTATTATTTATTTAATTCTAGAAGATATGAAGGAGAAAGATATCTCATTCTCTATGAAACTATCTGTTTGAAAAGTAATCCAGTAATACACAATTCACCTCTAGGTTTTGTGATATTTTTAAAGTTGGGATCAGGAAAGAGCGTCACAAATAAAAGATCACATTTTAGTTTAGCTTTGGCTTTCTTGTTGATTTTATTTTGTATTTTTCAATTGAAAGTGGTGAGCAATCTGGGCAAAAGAACAATATGATTAAAGTTACAAAGGTCTGAAAGTATATAGGAAGCTCAAGAAACCACACAATTACTATGTGTCTGTGTAATAGAATTTATTGGAAAAGATGATGAGAGCTGAGTCTAAACATGTAGGTTGGAGTTCAATGGTACAGGTATTATATGCCATCTAAGAAGTTCAGGTTTCACCTCACATAACAAAAGATATCTTTGAAGTTCTGTTTATTTTTATTTTGTTTTGATCCTAGTGATTCTAGTGTTTTGATTCTGTTTATTTTTATTTTGCTTTATTTAGTGATTATGAGAGGACTTATATACATTATAATCTAGTTGACTATATTAAAATATCCTCTCATTCTTTATCTTACTTTAGAGGAAAAATGGATGATTGGTAGATGATAGGTAGTTGGTGGTAGGTAGGTAGGTAGATAGATAGGTAGATAGATGATAGATAGATAGATAGATTGATTGATTGATTGATTGATTGATTGATAGAGCCTATCAATCCCCCCTATAGTCCCCCCTATCTGAGAAACGCAGCCATGTTAAAACTATCTAATTCCACTGCTTCTTATTAGCTACTAAGTACATAAGGCAAACAAACCAAAACAAGATAAAGGGATAAATAAAGCACAATTGCATATTTTGAAGAAGGGAGATACTGCTTTAATCTGGAGGGATCAGAGTTAGCTTTGTGAAGAAGGTAATACAATAATATGGACAATTCAGGACTGCAAGCTATTTAGGTAGGACTATACTAATACGTTTTGAATTGCTCTAGTTTCAGGACATGTGCTGAGGAATGAAGTTTTAATGAATAGTTATGATTCTCCTCTACAGTGGATGTTCTAAAATTTAACAATGAAATCTCAAACTGTACCTGCAGGAAACTATCACTTACTCTTTAAAATTCACACCTTCATAGCAACTAGTACCACCTTGCTATGCATAACTGAGTTACTTGGTTACATAAACTGTTAATTGTAGGACTAGGTTCGAAGTGCAAAATACATTCAAGTATGCCATCCTATCCATTAACAGTCCCCTCTGAAGCATTGCAAGACCAATTAAAAAGAAAAGGTAATAAGTAAAAAGGATCTAATTATTGTTTAAGGACAATTTTCAAAATATTAGACAGCATGATTTTTTACTACACATTCAACATGACAATATGCATAAAATTATATTATACTTACATAAGTGGCCAGTAAGACCATAGAGCTGGTCAAAGGAACCCTTGAGAGACTAAGTACTGAAAACAGATTAATAAAGAGAGAGATGCTAAAAGAAAAGATGGGTGACTTTCACAGAAAACTGCATATGATAGTCTATAATATGGAGGGTTATAAGTGTGGAGGGTTAGCAGATCTACCATAATAAGTCTGAAATATCCTAGTCATTACAATATTAAGTACATGGACAAGTCCATTACAGAAAAAATATTCAATAATCTTTTCCTCATACAAGTTTCAAATAAGATTTTCTTATTGTGATTTTTAAAACTTCCATATATTGAGTTTGACTGTTTTTTTTTGAAGAATGTATGAATGTGCTGATTTGTCTCTAGAACAGAACCTTTCAAATATAAATAGTCATCATTCTGGAACTTGAGTTTCATTTTTTTGTGTTTTTTCCCCACCCCCCTCATTTTCTTGGATCTTAATGCTGTTGTAAGAATCAGAGCACTAGCAAAATGGATTTAAGAACTTGTTAGAGAAAACTCCTTTCATATTTATATTTAGTCAGAAAGTTGAAGGAAGATCTCTAGCAAACTACAAAGTAATAAGGTGAAACTAGTTGATCTTCCTTTAAACACGAATTTATTATTTTTCCTTAGCTCAAAGAAGCAATTAAGTTGCTTAAGTGAAATAAGCATTTTTGAAACCCATGATGATATTCTACTGATTCATTTGCAAAATCAGTGAGATATTTTAAATGCAAATTTGAAAGGAAGATGTTAACATTTATAAGATACCTCATCATTCTTTAGTGAAAATGTTTCAAATTGGGGCAAGTGGTATTTGATACCTTCAGACACCCACTTGGTGGCATTTCCATATTTTGTATCTGCTAGCTTTCTTTTCAGTGGTGGAAAGAATAGTTATTGAAATGTTTGTAGTGTTTGTTTTTGAACACTAATATACTGCTCTAAAATTGATATTCTAGGATGTAAGAGACTGAGTCCTGAATTCTATCCAAGGAAAACTACATACAACTTTTAATCTAGTGCATCTCTTTACACAGCAATGAAAACAATCTTACCACTCATGGGAAGGGAATTATGAGTTATTTAGGGTCACATCAAAGATCACAGAATACCATTCAAGGTAAAGTAACTTTCACTAAGAATAATTTCTAGGAGGACACAGATTTTTGTTTTTTAGTACCCTGTTGTTACTAGTACCTTAAAATTCTGTGTTGGGCCTCCATTAGTAACTTAAAGCTCTAAAACATAAACAAGAATGAATTTACTGTTCTTAATATACCAAGAACAGCAAGTATTCTAAAAATATTTTTATAAGTTAGCTGTATCACATTAAGACCCAGAATCATCAAACTTGTAAAATTTAGAGTGAATCTCTAGCAATAAAATGTAATATGATAAATGTCCATTCAGAATTTGAAGTTAAGTAAGACCTCTCTGATTGTAGGATATTATATGCAAAGTACAACTAAATTTGTTTCTCAATATAATAAGAATAGAACACAACACCACTTTGATTATTGACACTACTATATTAATTATAGTGAATATATTTTGCTTGGGTTATTTCACAGAAAAATAGAATAACTATCTCTCCAATCTTTGTAGTTATAATAGTTTCTTTCACAATATAGGATGTCCTAAAAGAATGTTTTGTCCTTTTACCAGAAGCAACATAAATATCACCATGGAACCTCACTGAGTGAGAAACAAAACCTTTTCCAGAATCATTGGTATTGCTTACTTTCGGATGTCTGGAAGCCTCATCTCCAAGTAAAGCTGAAGCAATCAGACCTCTAATATATGAAGGTTTAAAAGGAAAATGTCCCTGATCCCTAATAGTAAATAACTTGAAAGAAAATCATCTGAAACCAGCTGCACAGGGTCACCTGCCCATGTGGCAGCAGATTAGGAAGAAAGAGTTCAACCATAAGGTTCCTGTGGCCAAAATTACCACCTGGAGTATGTGTTTTTTGGTTTTTTTTTTTTTTCCCTCAGGAAGACGTAGAGTCATCTGAGGCAAGATCTGAATTAGAACACAGTCTAGGAAAGGAAAAGATTGCTTACAGAACCATTGGATGAGTGAACTATTGGGTGCTAATTACAACTGTGCACCAACTTGTGGTCTCAGCTTGTATGGGAAGGTAAATTCATACTAAGGGCTGTGATAGATCTGTAAAACTCAGAACCTGTGTCCCTTTTATATCTTTCTCTTGACTTATTGCCCTGGCTAGAATTTTCAGTAAAATGTTAAAAAGTAGTGGAGAGAGTGGGCATGCTTGCCTGATTCCAGAAATTAATTGGAATGAATGTTAGCTTTTCCCAATTTAGGATTATGTTTGCTGTAGGTTTGTAATAGATGACTTTTATTATGCTCAGATATGTTCCCTTGATCCCCAACTTTTCAAAGACTTTTATAATAAATGGGCGCTGGTCTTTGTTGAATGCTTTCTCTGCATCTATTGAAGTGATCATATGGTTTTTGTTTTTCTTCTTGTTTATGTGATGGATTATGTTAATTGATTTCTGGATGTTGAACCATCCTTGTACTCCTGGGATAAACCCCACCTGGTCAACTATTCTTTGACAAAGGAGTGAAAAACATATTGGAAGAAAGACCTCCTTAATAAATGGTGCTGGGAAAATTGAACTAAGACATGCAAAAAAATGGACCAAGACAACTCCCACACACCATGTACAGAAACCAGTTCAAAATGGATAAAAGACTGGATGTCAGACCTGAAATCATAATATACATAGAGGAAAACTAAGTCAAAACCCTCCATGAATTACAATTCAGAAATCCCTTTCTGGACGTATTTACAGATGGCAGAAAAATGAAGGAAAACATAAACAGATGCAACTACATAAAATTTAAAAGCTTCTGTACAGCAAAAAAGACAAAAAAAAAAAAAAAAAAAAAAAAAAAAAAAAAAAAAAAAAAAAAAAAAAAAAAAAAAAAAAAAAAAAAAAAAAAAAAAAAAAAAAAAAAAAAAAAAAAAAAAAAAAAGAAGCTCAACTGAGGGAAAAAATTTTTGCCCTCCACACAAGTAATAAGAGTTTAGTAACAAATACCCACAAGGAACTCACACAACTAAACAAAAATAAAACAAGAAGCCCAATCAAAACATGGGAGAAGAACTAAAAAGACACTTCTCCAAAGAGGAAATACAAATGGCCAACAGGCATATGAAAAATTGCTCAACATCACTAGCAATCAGGGAAATGCAAATCAAAATCACAATGAGATACCACCTTACACCAGTAAGAATGGTCCACAACAAGTGCTGGTGAGGACATGGAAATAAAGGAAAATTCTTACACTTCTGGTGGGAATGTAAACTTATCCAGCCACTACGGAAAGCAGTGTGGAGGACCTTGAAACTAATGAAAATGGAACTACCATTTGACCCAGCAGTTCCTCTTCTGGGAATCTACCTAAAGGAGACCTCAGTGTGGGTACAAAGGAACACCTGTGCTCGGATGTTTATTGAAGCACTATTTGTTTGCAAGGACATGGAAACAACCCAAATGTCACAAACAGATAACTGGGTAAAAAAGATATGGTAATTATACACAATGGAATATTATTCATCAATTAAAAATGGCAAATTTGATGATTTTATGGTAACATGTATTTACATAGAATTCATATTAGCAGAAACAAGTCAGAAAGGAAAAGACATAAACCAAATTGTTTCACTAATATATGGACAACCAAAGAAAGTACACTACGGGGAGGGGGACCAGCTGGAGCAGCGAGGGAGGGGAGGTGGTGGGTGACCCCTGGGGATTACAATGATGTGAAATATATATATATATATATATAAAGCATTTTTATTAAAAGAATAAGACCCTTATACTTAAAATCCCTGGCAACCAGGAACCATTTTCTGTTACTAAGATTTCATGTCCTTAAAATTATCAAATAAATAGAACCATAAAGTATATATCCCTTAGAGACCAACTTCTTTCACTCAGCATAATGTCCTTTGAGATTCAGCCAAGTATTATGTGTATCCATAATTCATTATTTTTTATTGCTAGTAGCATTCCCTTAATTGTGCTTTCAATTTTGCTTTTTCAGTCACTGATGATAAGCAGATTTTCCTATTTCTATATCTTCATATCTTTATTTATTCAAATTTTGCTTAAATATTTTTGTCCATATTTTATTGGCTTGTTTGTATTCTTACTGAGCTTTAAGTGTTTTTTATTTATGTTCATTCTCTGTGTATCACTTATCACATACATTTTTGGCAAATATAATCTATATGTTGGTTGTTCTTTCATCCTCCTACTGTGTCTTTTGAAAGCATCAAGTTTTAATGATCAATTTATTACTGTTTTCTTTTTGAATCCTGTCTTAAGTGTAATATATAAGATACAAAAATGATAAAACTTGCCTCCAATGTTTTCTTAAGAAGTTTTATAAGCCTTTGAATTTACATTGAGTAATATGATCCATTATGTTACTTTTTGTTAATACTTAAAAATATAGATCAAAATTTCAATTGTTGCAGAAATATTTGTTTAAGGGTCTATATTTTGTACATTGAACTGCCTTTTACCCTTGTCACAATCAGTCAATTGTATATATATATATTTATATATATATATTATATATATAATATATATGTTTATTTCTTTATCTTTTATTCTGTTGTATTTATCTAGTTGTTCAACTTGAATCCTCTATCACATTTACTTAATTATATTAATTTTATATGATGATGAAATCAAGTAGTAATTGCCTTTCAATGATGCTGTCTTTCAAAGTCAATTTAATACTTTTTCCATTACCATGTGGAATTTGTGATGATTAATCCTATAAATAACATGCCAGGATTTTGATAGGCATTGTAAAATAATTTAGGCCTCCTTTGATTACAGTTATAAGTAGCTTACAATATTCATTATATACCTATACATATTTGTTAGTTTTACAACTCTTATGTTCATTTTGTCATAACTATTAAGAATGTTAGCAATTTTGAATCTACTGTTCTATGAACAAAATATATCTCTCCATATATATCTCTCCATTTAGAAGATTTCCTCAACTTGTCTCAGCAGTGTTTTATAGTTTCCAGGGCATAAGTTTTCAATATATTTGTCTGATTTCTATTTCATGTTTTTATGCTATTATAATTGAGATTTAAATTTTAAATTGTATTTATTATTCTTGTATATTTCTTGTATATATTCTTGTAATTGAGTTTTGATAGTGATTTTGCATCTTGTGACCTGCTATCATCATTTATAAGTATTAGTAATATTAATAATTATTAATAAATAATTATATTGGATTTTCTTTAAAAACTCACATTTTTTTGGGACTTGAACAATTTGATGTACCTTTTTCCAATTCCCTCAATTTTATTTTCCTGCCTTATATCACTGGATAGAATTTTCATTGTAATTATGAACAAAAGTTGTAACTTTGGATTCATTAAATTCTTTCTTATCTTAAAGGAGAATGAAATATTTCTCACTCACTAGTTTGACTTAAAAATCTAATTTTTGTATATGCTATTTATCAGGTTGATGCCCTTTTTCTTATATTCTTATTTTGCTGAGATGTGTATTTATTCATGTTTGCCTTATGGTCTAGTATGTGGTCAATTTTAGAGAATGATTATAGTGCATTTGAGAAGAAGGTGTATTCTTTTCCCTGTGGGTGTAGTGTCCTGTAGATATCTATTAGGCTTATTTCGTCTAGGTCTTCTTTTAAGGCTTTTGTGTCCTTGTGCAGCTTTTGTTTTTTTAAAATCTGTCCTTTGTTGAGAGTGGAGTATTGAAGTCTCCTACTACATATGTGTTTTCAGTTCTCTTAGTAGCTGTCTTATGAATCTTGGTACACCCTCATTTGATGAGTATATGTTGATAAATGTTATGTCTTTTTTGGTTGGTTGATCCTTGAACCATTAGGTAGTGACTTCTTTATCCTTTGTTACTTTTTTTTTTTGAAATCTGCTTTGTCTGCTATAAGAATGGCTACTTCTGCCTTTTTTTTTGGGGGGGGGAAGAATTTGCTTGTAGAATTGTTTTCCATCCTTTTACCTTTAATCTATGCTTGTCATTTGGGATCAGATGTGTTTCTTGGAGGCAGCATAATGTTCAGTTCTGTCTTTTAATCCAATCTGCAACTCTATGTCTTTTGATTGATGAGTTTAGCCCATTGACGTTTAAAATAATTATTGATGTTTGAGGATCTAACAGTGGGTTCCTGGTGGTCATTTGGGATTCTGTTTTAGTTTCTTCTTTCTTTTATTTTTATTATTCATTCTTTTTATTCTTCTGCAGGTTTTGATCTTAGGGTTTCTTGCAGGAATTCTTGGAGAGGGGGTTTGGTGGTAGCAAATTTCTGGAGGTTTTATTTGTCTGAGACGGTTCTAAGTTTTCCTTCATAAAGGAAAGACAATTTTGTTGGGTAGAGTATTCTTGGTAGGCACTTTTTGTCTTGGAGTGTTTTGAAGATGTGACCCCATTCTCTCCCTGCTTGTAGTGTCTCTTCTGAGAAATCTGAGGTCAGTCTGATCTGTTTTCCTTTGTAGTTTATCTGTTTCCTCTCTCTTGTTATTCTCATAATTTTTTTCTTTATCTTTGGCTTTTGAAAGTTTTACTATGTTGTATCTTGCTGTGCTTTATTCATTAAAGTAGTTTGATGTCTTTTTTTGCTTCCTGTATGTTTATTTTCATTTCTTTCTTCAAGTTTGGGAAATTTCCTCCATTATTTCACTGAAGAGTCTTTCAGATCCTATGTCTTTCTCTTTCCCTTCTGGGATTCCATTTACTCTTATATTTGTTTTCTTTAGGGTATCTGACAGAGCTCTGATTTTTCTTCTGTCTTCTTACTTTGTTTTTCTCTTTCTTCATTCTCTCTACTTCTGTATCCTCTAGTGTGCTGATTCTTCTATTTCTCCTAATGTGCTTTCCTGGCTTTTCCCTGCATTTTTAAGCTCTTCTATTGCTCCTCTTATACATTGCATCTCCTGCAGCTTCTTATTTAGGGTTTCAATGTCATTTTTCTGTTCATCAATGATACTGGTCATTTTGCTGCATTCTTTTCCATATTTTTCTGGTATTTCTTTTAGTTCATTGAAAGCTTCTACCCTCTTGCTTTCCCTTTATTCCCTCTCTTCCTTGGCCTCTTTGAGTGCTTTTAGCATGTTGATTCTGAATTCTTTGTCTGACATATGAAGCATTTCTTCCATGTTGGTTTCTGCAGATTGTTTATCCTTTGTGTGTTATTTTCCTTAGGGCTTGCTTGAGTATTTGTATTCTTCCTCCTCCCTGTGCTTTCTTTTTGGACTTGTTCTATGTATTGAGTGACTGCTTCTCTAGTATTAGATGGCATGTTGAAGCCTATCTCATTGTGGTTAACTCTGCCTTTGTGCTTTTGCTGCTGTGGTGATTATATCTTGTTTCAGTTGGCTATTTTGGGGGACAAGTTCCTTTTCAGAGAGTGGATGTGGTGACTAGATGTGATTTCTATTGTATTGTCTGTATTCTTTTTCATTGTTTCTCCTCTTTCAGCTTGATGGGTCTTAAATATTTTTTAGTGCCTCTGAGCGTCTAGGCTTGTCATATAACCCTTTTTTGACTGGGGTGTCTTGACACTTTTGGGTAGTTAGTGTCCTTGTTTTTCAAGCTTACCTTGGTGCCACACAGCGGCACCAGTGCTTTTGGGCTTTGGGGTGCGAGCTGGTAGCCTCTAAGGTGACTTTCCTGGGCAGTCGAACTCAGTCTGTGCCTAGCCTGAAGGGCAGAGGCCCATTCACTTGCAAATTGCAGCCTGACTGCAGATTTTGATATTCCCCAGATTTTGATAAAATATTCTTTTATTCAGATCAAAATAAAATAACCAATGTATCAAAGAAGAAATCAATAGGGAGTCTAAATTATTTATTTACTTTCCAAAAAGTTGGAGATTTTCCAAAGATAATTTTATTGTTTTTTAATTTAGTTCCATTGTAATCCCAGATCAAACTACATATAACTTGAATTCTTTAAAATTTAATAATATCTGCTTTCTGTTCTCTATTATGACCTGTCTTGGTAAATATGACATCATTTGGTCATTACTTCTTCAATTTTTTTTTTTTTTTGGTTTCCTCATCTTTCTTTCTTTTTTTAAAATTTTTTTTATTTTTTGCAAAATATAATTACATGCCAAGAATTTCGGGAACTTCATTTGACAAATGGACCGAATTCACGCTGACCCCACTGGAAGCAATAGCAGTATGTTTGAGCTCCTCAAGACTTCACAGGGCCAAGTTTACCCTTTCCACTGTTAGTATTTTTGTATTTCTCTAAGTATTCCTTATCTTTTCAGTATTCTTTAGCTTTTCAGATCAACCCAGCTATTCAGAAAGTAATCTAGGTTTTGCCTCTAAGATATGTTAGAATGACACAGAATAACATTTAGCCCAAGGCTAATCTTACCCTTCTGTTACAGCAAGTTCTTTATGAGTCAGCTACCCAATACCTTGTGAATGGTAAGCTTTCCTACTTGACTGGTGAGACACCCTGTATAGGAATGTGGGGGATGGTGAAGGGCACATCTCCCTTGGATCCTTGGTGGGTCTTTCCTTAGCCTCAGTTTGTTTCCACATATATCTGGAAAATCAGTACTCTGCTAAATAACAAAAAGTACTTTCTGCAGGTCTCCAACTACTTTTTTGTACTATCTCTTCATTACTGTGGGTTATAGAACATTGACACTTTGGTCCTGTATACTGTTTCTTCTTAAATTAAGGCTTAAATTAGGCTTTTTAAATTAGGCTTCCCCTTTGTTCTTCTTCACTCTGCCACAGACCTTCTTGTGGTAATAAACAATACATCACTAGGGTTCATTTACTTTGCTTTCCTAAACTCAGGTTCATTGCTTATAATTGCCTAATAGTATCTTGAAAATCAGTGATTTGCATGTATTTTCTCTGTCTCCCTGTGTGTCTTTTCCTTTTTTTCTCTCTCTGTGTTTCCCTTTGTTTTCATGAGGGAGGGACAATTCAGGTCTAATATCCAATTCTGGCCATAGTTGAAGTTTCTTTCTAATAAAGCAAGAACTTTAAATACTGTAAGGAAAAGACAATGGATTAAACACCACAAACAAAAGAGACTTGATATAGCTTCCTATTGTCAGTAATGAATTTGGTCAGGGATGGCCACTTAAAGAGGTAAGCATTTGTACCATTCATCTATTTTGGGACATTTGGGTTACTTTCATTTCCTGGCTGTTGTAAATAGTCCTGCAGTAAACATCTGGGCAAAAGTGTCTTTTTGAAGTAGAGTCTTTGTAACCTTTGGGTAGATTCCTAACAGTGGGATTGCTGGATAGAATCAGAGTTCCATTTTCAGTAGTTTAAGGGTTCCCCACACAGCTTTCCAAAGTGACTGGGTCAGTATACATTTTCACCAGCACTTAAGAGTCTCCCTTTCTCTCTACATTCACACCAACACTTGTCCATTTTTTTGATATGGGCCATTCTTACCGGTGTAAGATGGTATCTGAGTGTGGTATTAATTTGCATGTCCCTATATATTAGTGATGTTGAGCATTTTTTCATATTTCTGTTAGCCATTTGTGTTTCCTCTCTGGAGAAATGTCTTTTTAGATCTTCTCCCATTTTTTACTAGACTTTTTGTCTTAATTTTGTGGTATATGTATATAATAAATATTATTCATCAATCAAAAAAGTCAAACATCATTCATGGTAAAATGGATGAAGCTAGAAGGAATCATACTAGCAGAAATAAGTCAGAAAGAAAAAGAGAAATGCTGGATGATCTCACTTATATGAGGAATATAAGGAAAACAAACAAATAGGCAAGAAAAATTTAAAACTAACTCTCACCAAAATTGAAGCATGGGACTTGGGAGATAGGAAAAGTGGGAGGGGGGGTACAAAAGACTAATAACGGTTCACAGGTGATAAGGTGGTAGGAGAACCCAGGGGTAGATAAAAATGTAAAATAAAACAAATAAGAAAATAATTAAAAAAGGAGTTAAGGGTTTTTTATTAATGTACTAAATAGAGTACTGCTGCTTTTATATAGACTAGAGAAAGTGACATCACTGGATATAATATATTATCTATCAATAAGCTTTGTTTTTTATTCTGAGCTTTTTGCCCAGTATTTTATTTTATGATTTTTCAAAATATTTTTATTAAAATGCTAGTGGACATATCTACCATTTTCTCACTGAAGAACCTCACATATTTTGTGTGTATGTATTGAACATACAATACTCAAAATTAAAATCAGACCACTTCAAAATCAGACTTCCACAAATATGGACTAGTATGAGACTGGCTGAAAAATAAATCAAAAACTCCACTTAGACCCCAACTGACCCTTGCTGCTACTGATTTAATACAATATTTCAAAGAAATTCAAATTCATAACTGACCTTTCTGCACCCCATCTTATGACTGTGTTTCTGTGCAAGGAACTAATCAACACAAATCTCATTGTACTGGGGACCTGGAGGGGAGGAAGAAAGAAAAATTTTGTATAGGTGGGGCTGAGGGAACAATACGGACAAAAAGGGAAACAAGGTCAGCATTAGGCAAATAGCCACCTGAAATATTCTTATTAGAACATTTCTAACCTTCATCCTTTCCAATTTTTCAATCTATTTTTCTCCTCTCAAAGTGTGAGCAAGGTGCTAGAAAGACTATTTTGGTATGCCTGTGAAGTCAGAAAGGAATAAGATTATCAAACTTGACAAAGGGAAAAAGACAGGATAGTGAACATTAAATTACAGTAGAAAAAATTTTAGTTAAAAATGAAAATTATATAGAAATTTCTGGACATGGAGAAATGGAATCAATTTAACCATTTCTAATGAGGTCTTCTTTTCTTCTAATGATTCTGAATAGTAAATGAAAGAACAATTCATTATTCAGCATAAATAAGTAATATAATTGTACTTTCTTTTATGTCCTGGTCCTTATGTACACCAAAACACAGTGACCACATTAATAATAAGTCTCTAAAATCATCAAAATCTTATTTCTTCTTATATAATCTCTCTTTGTTTCACCAACAACTACTTTGTTTATTGTTTCAAGGTATATTTTGATGATGTAATATCTGCAAAATTCTTTGTCCATATTTCCTGATTTTGAATATTAAATACTTTGGCACCTGTTGAAATAGAATTTATTTACTTATGCAAACTTTGGACCACAAATATAATATATCTGGAAAGTCCACATATTCATACAACTATTTATTTTTTTTTAGAAAACAAAGGTTTTCTTCTATCTTGAATAACTATGATAAAAATTAAGAAACTTGAAATATCTCCTTTCCTGGAATTTTTAATATTCTGTGGGTTAACATATAGTTAATTAAATCTTTCAATACAGATATGTGTTAAACATTGTCCCAGGTTTTGAGATATATAAAAATAGCAATATGAAATTCTCATTTTTAAGGAAATGTTAATCTGGTACTCAACAATTGAGTCTTATTGAGTTGTATTTTACTGAATCACGATGGGATAGAGAAGTTAGGAAGGAGCATGCCAAATCAAGCAGCATAACAACATGGATAAAACATGACTAGTCTAAGATTAAATGAATAGAAAGAATGGAGTCTTATGAGAAGAAACCTTTAATAAAACAAAAAAGGAATTACAATTTTTGCCAGATAGTCAAGTCATGCTGGATAAAGGGGTCATAAAAGAAAATCAAGTAGACTGAAATTCAAGAATACAAACCTACCATATTGCTGATTAGATAAGGGATATACTGAAAAAGAAAGTTAGGGAACAATTTCTAGGTGTATAGATAATCAAGAGGACCACAATATTATCAGTGGAATTATTAATTAAAAGAGAAAATTAGCAGAAAAAAGAATAAAGAAAACTTTATTTTCAGGGGCATATTGATTTTTACTTTCAGACATGTTTGAGTTTCCCAAAAGACTTACAAACAAGAATGTCCCCTGGTAGCTTGATAAAAAAATTTATGCTCCTAAGTGAAGGCAACGATGATCAGGTTCAGAGATAGTCTAACACAGAGCTAGCCCTTTCTCCTTTTGTCCCCCTCTGACACATAAAATATTATTGAAATAACATTTATTCACATAACTGCAATGATTAAAACCTTGATTCACATGATCTTGAATGGAATATGGAAAATGAGCGCCCATACAAAGCATAACAGACGTAATGATGGTGTCCCTCATCAAAAGTGGGGCCAACAATTTGATTAATTGTTGATGCATTTATCGTGGATGAATTAATAAGATAGAATATTTACTGTGTCTGGTGATGATTTGCCTATGATGTAAATATTCTTCCAGTCTTCCAATTCTTTGAATTCTAGAATATCTTAATCTTCAAAGAAGAGAGATTTCTGCATTACTATGACTATCAGCTTGCCAAGAAATTGCAAGATGGTTTGGCAAGTTATCGAGATTGAAGGCAGATGTCAATGTTTTATTTTTATCTTTCAAAAAATAATCAAAAGTAAATGTATGTTAATTTACAGTAAATGTGAAGTATTTTAGATTGTTCTTTTTCCTTTTTTAAACTACAGAATAATTTTAGGTTTGAATGATTCATTTGCTAATTTTTGCATTCAGATGTAGATTATTTACTTTATTATCTCCTCAAATCATATTACACTATCTTCATTAATGCACAGAGTTTCTTTTTGTCTTGTCTTGGGAATGTGTTAATATGGTTGAATATCAGCACTTTTATATTTGCATGTGCGTGTGAAGACATGGAAGTTTGCATAAAGTATCATAATTCTTTGGTAAACATTTGTCTGGATTTTACACATGAGAAAAATAATAATTAAGAATGATTAATGATTCACCAAGGTCTAGCTTCACACAGGTCTCAGTTTTTTAATGAAAAATTGTTCCCTAATATGTTTAATATGTGTTAATTTAAGCTCCTTAGTTGTAGCAAACCTGCCATTCTGATTTAGATGAAGGATATAGATAATGGGGGGATTTATACCTGTGTGAGAGGAGGGGATATATGGCAACCCTGTATTTCTTTTTAATTTTGCTGTGAACCTAAAGCTGCTCTAAAAATTTAAATCTTAAAAAAGTATTCTTGCTTTGTATCACACTTAGATATTTTTCAGCTATCTAGATTAAGAAGTACCTAAAATATTACAGTTGCAATCACTTATGTTTCCTTATTGCTATTCAACTTTCAAAGTCTTTACATTTATGTTCTTGAATTGATTGTCCAATAGAAGCAGAGAAGTTGTTATTGTCATTACCTCAGTGATAGAGGTGAAGCAAAGAGAGAATTTGATCAGTCTCTTAATGTTACTAAATCAAACAGCTACAAATTTAGCAGTGATAGTAATAATAATCAGTTTCACATGCTTTTTCACTTTATGAATTCAGTCATTTTGTTATATGATTAAATGGTCCAATTCTCAGAGTTCTATTTAAGATTTCTGCCTACATAAATTTTTCACACCACCATAATTTAGTTTGTGTAACTAGAGAGCTTGTTTAATATCAATTTCCTTGCTAATCACTTTCTAGTGAAAAATTACTTTAATACTCTAGAATATAATAATTCATCCTCTACCTTAAGCAATGAATAAATTTCTATTTGTCACTTTTAAAGTTTTTATATTATTTTTCAGTTACAAATATTTATAATTCTCAATAAAAATTGTGTGCTTTGGCTTACTGGGAGCATTGTATTATAAAAATATTCTCAAATGACTATTGCTTATTATTTAACAAAGATAGACCTTTTTTAGATTTGATTTCTTTTGCTGTGTAATTGCATTTCTAGATGTTCAGTATTTTAAGTACTCATTTTACCAAGGGATTAGAGGATTAACTGTAGATTGTTAGTATCATAAACCCTACTAATACATTTTGATTAAGAACAAAAGAAACTGTATTGTATACTGTGGTACATTGGCCAAATCCCCTAACTTAATGACTGAGGCGCTTATTTCTCCAGGTGAAGTTAAATAACAATTTTCAGATTAATCCTTATCAAAGATTAGCTTTCTACCAAGGGAGCTACCTACCCTGTTTGTGCCCTTTCTTGTGGTGCATGCATCTAACTTGACATGTCTCTATAGGGTGTTCAGACTTTAGAATTTGCCATAGACGCTCTCAGGGCCCAGTTGAAACTGTCATATTTGACTTTCCACATGTTCGATAAGTCTGCACATAAAAATGAGGTATAAATATGCCTTTCTCAGCGTGAAAAGATGGTTCATCTTCTGTAAGACTCCTTTTCCCTGGAAGGGAGATTTGTGACAGACTATAAATTCTAAGACCTTTAGAGACCTCAGAGAGTTGTCTTTTCTAGCATTTCAAATCTAGACTTTGGAGTATAAAGCATCTGTTCTATTTCCCCACTGATAAGAATTCCTCATTTTTTTAGAAGGGAAATACTTAGTGGGGGGAGGGGAGTATCCCTCAAATAAAAACCTATAGCATACCTCTGGGCCATGACATAAGGTATTGGGAATACTGGGGAATGATACCATGTCTGCCTAGTGCCCCTCAGGTATATGAGCTCAATTCCCTCTTAAAAGTCATTTCCAACCGATGTTATCTGAATCTCACCCATTAAACCATTCTAATGTGAGGAATTTATCTACAATTGCCACAAAAGTATTTACCTGCATGATGCTAGGCTCACTAGGTTATTTTGAGAATTTAATGTTAAAGTACATGAAAAAGTTCTCAGCATTGTACATACTAATAAGTCAGTAAATTATTTAATAATTATCATGAATATTGCATGTCACCATTTATTTTATTTTTTTTGCAGATAATTAATTAAATAATTTTCAAACACTATACATTAAATAGGTTACAACAATGAAAAAGCTATATAGACCAAAAATTGGGGCTACATGAAATTAAAAAACTTTTGAATAGTGAAACAGAATGTCTGTGGACTACAAAGACAGGCTACCAAATGGAAAAAGATATTTATACATCACACATTTGATAAAGGATGGAAGCTAGAGTATATTAAAAAATTAATTCAACAACACAAAAAATACAACTAAATATGGGCAGAATAGCTGATTAGACACTTCTCTGTAGGGGATATAATTGTGGTCAATAGACATGCTGGTGGGAATATACATTGGTGCAACCATTTGGAAAGTAGTATGTCCTTCCTCTAAACTATAATTCAACACTGAAAATAGAGCTCCTATATGAGCCAGCAATCCCACTTTTGGATAACTATCTAAAGAACATGAACTTTTCAACATGAAGAGTTCTATGGAACAAAATAGTCACTGCGAAATTATTCACAATAACTAAGATATGGATAGAAGGTAAGTGTCCACTGGTAGAAAATTAAGTAAAGAATGTGAGGTGTATGTACACAGCAGATACTATTTAGCTACAAGAAAAGATGAAATTTTGCCATTCATAGGGGCCTACAGGGGATTATGCAAAATGAAATTAGTCAGAAAGATAAAGACAGATATTGTATGATTTCATCTGCATCTGTGATATGAGAAATCTGACTATATAAATGGACAAAACAAAATAAAATTTATCTAGTTGACCCTAAAAACCAAAACCAGATTATTAAAAGTGAAGCATCTGGAAAAGAAAAGGAGTGGAAGGGGTATAATGGATGGTAGCATGTGGTTTTGTTTTGTTCTTTTTAAAAGAAAATTTAAAAATCTTTAAATAAAAGGAATGTTGTATTTCTCATAATTGCTTTACACAACCTACCAATATCTTTGGGAATATTTAAATCTGGCTAGGACATATTTGTCAGGGTATAGGATAAATAAGTTGGTCAGGCTTTCTCCTCCATTAGCCTTTTTGAGCAGCTCTTGGGGTGTTACAGCCCAACAATGATTGTACACAACTGGGTCAATGGATATGCACATGCATAGGTGCACACACCCAGACCTGGGAAGGAGAGAATGCAAGGAAGATGAGAGAAGAAAATGCCAGGGGAGAACACTAAGAGAATGAAGGGAACATGGGAGAACCTAGAGAAAGAGCATGAAGATTCTTGAGGGGAGATGGGGATCTCACTCTTCTCCCAGCCCCTCTGCCCCTGCTCCCTTGCCAGACTGAGCACCTGCCAAAACATTGGCATAGATGGTAGGACAGTTCAACGCAGAGAACATGCCAAGTGGCATAAGTCAGCAGTTGGGCATGGAGCCCTCTGAAGATACTATGAACAAGGTCTAGGAACTGTGGGACTAGACCTTGTGTGGAGGAGATGGCCCAGTCCAAGAGGACCAGCCTTCTATGCCTGAGGTAGTAGACTTAACAGGGAGGAAAGAGGACCTCCCTGTCATTTGGAGCAGCACAGAGGTGACACAAAGACAAAACTGATAAGACTTGAAACAGTTCCACCAGAAGTTGGGGAGACTTTGAGAGGTTGGCTGTTATATTCAATTCTCTGTGAATATCTACTTTCCTACCGAGAAAAAGATTTTGGCTGATTGCTTCCAGACTTTAGTAAAGACATAGCAATAAGTCACCAAATTACCATACAATCCAATATAGGTAGCCTCATGGCCAATTCTGATTTTTAATTCAGTCCCTCATATCTTTAATCCACTAACCCAGATTTCCCAGCTTCAAGTTACTGCAGATTCAGCCTCAAAAAAGAATTTAATTCTATTCCCTGGTAGGAATGGGAGAGTCATAATTACCTGGCTCCCTAAAATGGAGGTGGGGAGCTGAATGTCTCTGTCTTGTGTAAGTGAATTTTCAATCATTTCCACTTTTCCCCCAGCACCTTTCTGCATCAGTTTTTGCCAAGGATTCTGAGAACTTGAATTTCACTGGAACTTCACAAAACTTAAAAAACTTCCTCTTCTCTTTCTGTCATGACTACTCCAAAAATCTTCCTGTACTTTTGTCTCACCTCTTATTTCTTTGTTCAGGATTAGTAAATTTTCTTTTACATTCTCCTGTGCCATTTTGTTAGATTCAAGGAAGAAAAAATTTCATATAGTCAATCCCTTTTACTTAACCATATCTCTGTATTATTTCATTGAATGAGATTCTAATGCCATACCTAAAATTTCAAAAAAAAAAAAACAATTTAAAATGGGATAGTAGGATTGGAAAATTAATTAAAAAGTAATTCAATTCTTGATTAGCTACCACTGATAGCAGTCAAGTGAGAAAAGAAAAATATTCAATTTTATTAGAGATTTGGAATTAGCAACATAAAATAATTTGTTTTTTTTCTTTGCATTTGATAATATTTGAACGAAATTTTCTCTTGACATAGTGACTATTTTGTTTCTCTTTCAGAACAAAAGCTTGGCGTTGACATTCACAATCAATTCCTATTTCTTCCAATTTGGACTTGATAAATCTTTATTGCAAATGGCAAACAAGGTCACAAGACATCCCAGAAAACATACTTCACTCTTCCACTAGATGCTCTTTGAGACTCTGGGAGCTGATAAGAATAATCAGGAGGGAAATAAGGAAAGGGCAATCGCTTCCTTAGAATTGTTTGACTGTTTTAAGATATTGGTGATTTGTCAGGTCCATGTCAGTTATAAATCTCCAGGAATCTAAAAGCATAAACAGTCATCTAAATAGTAACCTAAATTTAGAGTCTACTAGCCTAGGAGAGAATTTCTATTCTATTGCAAATGTTTGTTTCCAAGACCTGTCCAAATATATATTTTTATAAGTCAGAAAAAAGTATGATTTCTGTTCTAGAAGCAATGAAAAATATGTTCTCAGAGAGAATAAAAGTCCACAATATGGATTATAAGAATAAGCTAACAAGTATTTGTTGTCCATTTCATTTTCAAAGTTCTAGAATATCTACAATTTATTGAGAGTAAAAGATCTCCTGTGAACCCATCATTATGCTTCATATACATGTAAAACTCTATCTTTTAATCATAATGACTCATTCAACAATTATTCTGGGGGGTGCACTTACTATGAATCAAGCTTTCTATTATGTGCTTGAGATATATTTATGAAAAAAAAAAAAACAGATAAATATCTCAATCCTTTTACAAGCCTAGAAGTAAGCTGTGTCATTTTTATTTCCATATTTGAATGGAGAGATAAGGTGGAAATATTCTGCTAATCGAAGCTTTCAGCACAAATAAAGAGTAGGTCAGTCCATTTTCTCAGTATCATGAATGCTAAATTGTAACAAAAAATAATCACACAAGGAAGAGTTAATGTACATTTGTGAACAAGGCAGATGTAACTGACAACAAACTCAACATGTGTTAAGTGCTTTAATGAGGTTAACAAAAACTGTAAGGACAGTAAGTTTGAAACAATTAAAAGATTAAAAGCATGAGTTTTGCGATTAGGCAAATTTTATTTTAAATCGTCAAAACCCATTAATTAATTGAGAGGACCTTAGTATATATATTGATTTGGCCTCACTTTCTTTACAGATAATTATATGCCTGATCTCACTAATCAAGATGAAGATGAAATGAAGTAATATGTATCTACACAGTTGAAGCTCATTGTAAGTTAATAATTAATGCAAAGTTTTTAATATTTTGCCACCCTAATATATATATATATATATATATATATATATATATATATATATTATTGAGAAGGGGTAGATTTCTAAAAACATTTTGTGCACTGCTTAGATATATCAGGGTCTTCACTTAATACCGAGACTCACAATTTAAAAATTCTAGTTAGGACACTTAAGGGAGAAGATATAATATTGAAGGAATTTGAATCTGATTGATTATAAAATAATAACAATATAGTTCAGGCACTGTGCCCAAGGCTGTTGCATGGACATGCTGTAGAAAAAAGCCAAGGCTGAAGCATCTTGAAAGTCTCTTTAGAGAATGCAAACCACAGGTAAACAGACAATAAAAGGTTGATATTACATCAGAATGACGTGGAATAACTCAGGGGAATATCCTGTGGGCTTTTTGGGAGGACAAGGTAATTCAAGTACCTGATTTGTGGTAGGACAGATTATAGGTTGTCTTGTAAGTTAATGTTATGATTCTAAAAAAAAATTGAAATTTATACATATGACCAAGTCTAGAATTACAAATTTAATCAGAATTTCATGAACAACGGTTTCCTAGCCAACGGCATGCTATACTTGCTCATAATTGTTTTTACTTCTTCTGAGGAGCAAATGCTGAAATAGAGTCAGAAACACAGAGGTTATTGGGGAGTAAAGGTCAAGAAGGAGGAAGCAGGATTGCTGTTAGCCAGCATGGAAAATTTGTAAACTCTGGAAATAAGAGGCAACAAAATGAAAAGGAGTGGGAAGAGTCCCAGGCAGTGAAGATTTGATCAAGTTTCAGTCAATTCTCATTTGAAAGAGAGAGCTAGAGAGACCATTAGAGGAACTCCAGATTTGCAGATATGGTCATATTCCATTACTCCAAACCCTCCATCCATCCCATCTCTGCTTAAGCATTGCCTGAAAAGATATTCAAATATAGTTGTATTTTAATATCATTTATAGCCTTTGTGTGTGTAGATAGATAGAGATATAATATCTGCAGATGGTCTAGGGAGATGGAATTAATTCATGACTAAGACTGAAGTGTTTCTAGAGCTCTGATTAGTTTTAAAAGTTGGTAAACTCAAAAATAAAGCAAATAAAATCATTAGTCTTAAGAATACTTTTGTAGTATATACTTTTAACCAATTTGCGTAACTTTAATAGACAGTTTGCTTATATGTTCAGATAAGTAATACTTCCAATATTACTTATTAATATTCCATCTTCTAATGGAAACAAGAACAGAGAAAATGGAAGTGAGTGACAATGAAGACAAGGAATGAGAACAGATTGATAACACTTGTACATGATTTCAGAGCTCTTGGGAAGTTTGAAATAGAAGACTTGATGGAGGTTAGAAGACAATAGGATGCCAAACAGGATATGTCACCCTATTTTCTTAAATCCTTGCAGATAACTCTTACAGTTTTGAGCTCCAGGATGATGAACTATATGAACTAGGATTCAAACTGAGGAGTCCATCATAAAAGTGGAGGAAAGAAGAGTTTGGTTAGGGAATTAATTCCCTGATTTTATTCTCATGAGACTGTCTTTTAGAGTGACCAGCTCTACTCTTTTCTATCTCTTCCTGAATTTTGATAATTATTCCCTTCCTTGTCCATTTAGACTTAAAATTGTAACAGCTCTGTTGCTACTTACTCTAGATTTCTCCACTTCTGCTTCTCTTATATCCCACCCATACTTTTGTGCTTAATATACAACTATAACCCTCAATGACACACAAATTATGAGTCAAGTATGTTGCTTAGAGATTTGAATCTTTGTCATTTCAGTGGGGTATTCAAATAACTTTATAATTTTATAGCCTTTTTAATCTCTTTTGTTCTTGACACAAGGGTTCTTCCAGATTTGTTTCTGGCCATGTTGATTTCTCTTAAAGAGTGATCTTGGTGACCGGCAAGTCAAGAACAGATTGATAGTAGCATAAAATTATCATCTCTGGTAAAGGTGTGTAAAGCAAATAGCTGGAGTTAAGTCTACAGCTTTCTCTCATGATATGAGTCCCCATGGTTCACAGTACAATTCCCTCACCAAATATTCCAGAGTTCATCATTCATTATTTGTTTTGAGCAATATCACTGATGGAATTTAGTGATAACTTCTTTTCACAGACACTTGTACATGCTTTTCACTTATATGTAGACCTGGTCCTAATTTTAAGTTTAGTCTGGGGCTCCATACTTTCTGATGCACAATCTCTAACCCAGTATGTCTCCGGGGTTATACTAATTCCTCTAAAGTTCATTAAATCATGAAAAAAATCATTAACTATTAAGTATGTTTCCAATTATTAAATCATCTGCTATCCCTTGTTAATTTAGATGACAGCTCAGTCACACACACAAAAAAACACCCACTGAATATATACTTGGTTTTCTACTTTTATTTTGTGTTCACACCAGCTTCATGACTGTGGTGATCAATGCTTTGTATTTTTTTTTTTTTGTTACACCCCTAGGCTAATTTATAGTGACCATCTATAAAGTTATGACTGATACCAAAAACTTTAAAAACTTTTAAAGTTATAAAAATAAAACATGAATTTCTATTCTCAATGTGAAATTCCAAGTGTGTCTCATAGACTGAATAGCAATAGAAATACATTATAGAATTTATATTATTGACCACCCTGGTGAATTCTTGGCCTACTAGATACCTGGGAAATATATTATCAAACTAAGAATAATTGAATTCAGATAAGCCATCAGACAATTGAAGTTTATTTAGTCTGTCAAACACTTGTACACATATTACGTTAGAAGAAAATCTTCCTAAATACTGTTTATACTGATCAAATGCTACTGAGGGGGTTTCTATAAATTATTCATTGAATAAGAATGAACATGTTATTTTGTAAGTCATATTTTAAAAGAAATTTTGTAATATATATTCCAAGGGGGACACAAGGAAAAACGTTTCTGCAACACAGATATGATCTCAGTTATAATGTTTGTAATATTTTTGAATATTTAATAATTGTAAAAAAATACACTTATTAACCTATGCACATAATAATATTTCCCAGATTACTTTTCCAGGCCACTGGAGTCCAAAATAGTTAATAGCAAGCTCTTGTGTCTGCAATCTTCAAAGCTTAAATAGATAAAAGGAAATACCACATTTAGCTGACAATGAGCATAAAATGTTTCATTGTATTTAATTTTTTACATATGGAAAAATAAAAGTCTAAGTAAAGTATTTAACTTCTTTCTAAAACTTTTTTGTAGCATCTTACATTTGTAATTCACCTTTCAACTCAAAGTTATCTATGTATTTAGATACAAATTTTCTTGTGTTTCTTTAAGAGCATCTAGGAGGCAATATTTTTTAAAAAATATTGAGGCAATATTTTTAAAAATATTTATATAACATGTATTAGTTTCTGGTACACAGAAGGGATTCAATATTTGTCTATGTTGCAAAATGGTGACAATAAACTTGGTTAACAATACATAGAAAGTTATAAATTTTTCATGAGAGCTTTTAATATTTATTATCTTAGCAACTTTCAAATACATAATTCAGCAGTATTAATTGTACTCACTGTGGTACATTAGATCCTGAGAACTTATTGATAACTATAAACTGAGTAACATTGATACATTGCTCACCCCCCCACTCCCTACCTCTGATGGACAACAACCTGTTTGCTGTGTCTTTGAACGACATTAATTTATTCTTTCATCCATCAATAGGCAATTAGGCTGCTTCCCTGTCTGGACTATTGCACATTCCACTTACGTGAAGAATATAGAGAAACAAAGCAAAAGGCAAAAGAAAAGACAAAACTAGCATGGTGATCACAGGTCTGAGGCATAGAGCAAGAGAAGTGGGAGGCCTCAAAACAGGGGAGGGAAGAACATAAGAGAATATAGCGATGGTTCATGCTTAATATGGTGACAGGGAGAACTATGGAGACCACACCAGGCAGGAGAAAGCAAGACTGTACAAAACTAACAATAATGTGTTAGGGGTCTCTAAGGTAAGCATTTTCCTCCTTCTTTGAGAAAAATATCCAGAAAAGAAAAAACAATACCAGAATATATCTAAGATATTTCTATATTTAAATAGTATGGAAACTCCACACTATTTTTCATAAAGTCTACACCAACTTACACTCCCATTAATGGTACTTTGGAGTTCTCTTTTCTCCACATCCTCAACAGGAGTTTTTGTTTCTTGACTTTTGATAATAAATATTCTAGTAAGCAGGAGGTGGAAGCTCATCATGGTTGATTTGTGTTTTTCTGGTGATGAAATACCTTTCCATGTTCTTGTTTAACTGTGTGTCTACTGTGGAAAACCAGAATGGAGATGTTGTCATCTATATTCAGACCTTCTGCCTATTCTTTAATTGGATTTTTTTTTTTGCTTTTGTGTTGTATGAGATCTTTTTATACTTTGAATGTTAACCCATATCAGACATGTATTTGAAAATGCTTTCTTCCACTTGACAGGTTGCTTTTTCATATGATTATTTTTTTCTTTAGTTTAAGTTCATTTTTTATTCCATTTTTTTCTGCCTGTTTTTGGTGCTAAAATCATTAGAAAATAATATCCATGTTTACACTATAATTGTTAGACAATAATTTCTATGTTTACATATTCAAATCTGCAGTGACCCCTTTAAACACTCCCCTTGAAAGACTATGCCTTCTTTCTATTTATTTATATTAGTGAAAATGATCTTTGGAATTTCTTCTTGACGTTCTGGCATCTTTGACATGTTTTCCTGAATCTTCCTGGTGATGAAAAACTTCCACTTCTGAGGGTAGATATGCCAATTTACTTTTCCTCCATAACCAATCATCCCAAATTTGAGTGACTTAAAACAATAGCCATTTGTTTAGATTATGACTCTGTGGGACAGTGATTTGACTGATTATCCAGGCTTTGGTTTATTGTGTTTGCATATTTGTCACAGCACTAACTGGCTGGGTTGTAGTAAAATTAACTTTTTAAATATTATGCCCACCCAGTTTTGAGTGTCTGACTGTGTCACGGAGTCCTTGAAACCTTTATTCAAGAAAAAATGAGTGCACATTGCACTGACAAGTAAAGGAAAAAGTAAGAGTTTTATTTACAAAGGACTGATGGGTTTCAAGGAGACTTCTTTAAGAGGTGCCTCTTGGACCTCAATGCAGGTACAAAAGGACCTGTTCTTGGCTGTTTATTGCAGCACTATTTATAATTGCAAGAACATGGAAAGAACTCAAATGCCCCCAAACAGATGATTGGATGAAAAAGATGTGGTACATATACACAATGGAATATTATTCATCAATTAAAAATGACAAATTTGATGAATTTATGATAACATGTATATACCTAGAAGAAATCATATTAGCAGAAACAAGTCAGAAAGAAAAGGACAGAAACCAAATGGTTTCATTAATATATGAACAACCAAATGAAGTACACCATGGAGGGGGGAAACAGCTGGAGTGGCCAGGAAGGGGAGGTAGTGGTGACCCCCAGGGATTACAATGATATGAAATATAAAGAAGAAAGGAAAGAATGAAAGAAAGAATGAAAGAGAGAAAGAGAGAAAGAGAGAGAAGAAGCAAGCAAGCAGAATTTCTTAAAAAAAAATGCCTCCTGGAACAAGGTGTAATTTTTCATTTTATTACCAAGCATTGGGGGCGAACCAGGTTTCAGCAGGTGGGTTGAACCTTTTAGCATGTTCTAAGAGGTTTTCCAGTGACACCGACACAACATACTTTCTCAAACATCCCATGTGTCATTAGCACTTTAAATTTCTATGCAGGGCATGTAGTTAGCATGCTAATGAAGGCCTCTATTACTATGGGTCAGTTTTATCAACTGAGCATTCCTGGCCAACCAGTTAAGGTCCCAGCTCATTTGGGTTCTTTATCTGCAACCCAAGGTTTGCTTGAAGCTGAAAAATGTCTTGCAGAAAGAGATAATGCAAATATTAGTAGAACAAAGCTTACAATAGTACATTTCTGTAACTACTCTCCTTTACTCTGAAATGTGGCTTCCCAGTTGGGTCTAACCCACTTTCAATTGCAGGCAGGTCAGTAACCTTCTTAAGCAGATAATTAATTCCATCACTTGCTGTAGAGGTTTCATACTCTGGACCACTGTAAACCAACTCTATTCAATATAGCACCAGGTAGCAGAAAACCCGGGGCTCTCTCTGTGCCCTGGAGCTTCAGAAATTATTCAGACTAACCAACCACAGGGAACCTGTGAAACTCTTCATCTCCAGGCCATTTGCCATATAGAATCCACCTCCCTCACAGCTCAGATTTGCTGTTACCTTGTCCCCAGGTGCAACATTTTGTCTGTCCCTGCATGTTATGCTAATGTTATTTAGAAGTGGAAGTAACATAAACCTGCTATTCATCTTTCATGTGACAATGTGGTGTGTCCTGCCACCAAAAAATTCTTTAACCATATGAAAATATGATCTGATCAACACGGTTCCACTGGGATGGTTGGTTTTCACTCCATGCAGCCTTACATTTCCTGGCAAGCTAGCTCAAGATAGTTTATAGCAGCAGGATCACAAAAGAGAGAGAGAGCAATGCCTCTGGAAACCTTGGCTTAAAATTGGCATCTTGCCACTTCCACTGCTTCCTATTGTTAGCAAAGTCCTAAGGTCACCCTAATCTCCAGGGCCAGGGAAATGACTCCATATTTGCAAAGGAGAAAAATCAAAATTCACATTTTAAAGTTAATTAATTCAGAAATGTCTGAAGAATTGGAGCACTTTTAACAATCAATTGATGACAGTTTTAACTTTGGTAATTATCAACACATGATTTAGAGGTCTGGGTCATGAATAAGACAGTTTATCAATTCAGATAGCATCTTTGTAAACTAACAAATGACTTGTGATTATACTTTAAGTACAAATCCTTTTGTGTAATTGAGATAATTTTAAAACCTAATTTTAAATGTTTTGAGACCTAGCTACTTTGTTTTATTGAATAATGTGTAAGGATATTTTGCTTACTATAAGTATGTCTCAATTATTTTTGCAGAAATAAACTTTCATAGAGCTATATATCTTTGAAATTTAAAATTTTAACAAAATATCAAATAGTAATTACTAATTCATTGATCATTTATACCATGGACTGCATTGCATGGGAGTAATACATACTTAAGCAGTAAAGAGAAATGTGAAAACAGAACATAGTCATTTCCCAGGGGACTTAACATCTTGCAGATGCATGATTGTTAGCAAGATATTTGACTTCTTGGAGCTTGTGAATTTGTATTCATAATGAGGACACTAATAAGACCCTGGTAGGGGACATTAAACAAAGTCATATGGAGAATATGCTGCATAGAAGGTTGTCTATAAATAAATTTTTTTCCTGTGTCTGGAAAGTCTCTTATTGACAACAGGATCACAAATGACTTGACCTTTCAGCTCTGCCTCTTTGTTCTCTGACATTCCTTTCCAGATTGTCTTTTCTTGTTTGTGAAAAAATTTTTTCTTAGTTTTCTACCATTTCTTTAAAATATATGGCTTTCATTCATTTGTTTTCTTGAGAGATTTATATCTCCTATAGTTGGTACTGACGAAACACCACCAGGATCAACAGAACAGCCACACTACTGCTCTGGAGGAGAATCCTGAAGCTAATCCATCTTTCAGGGCCAGAGTTTAATGTCCTTTCCCTTTGATTCTTAGAAAAACAGGTGGAGCAAACCTCTTTTTAAAACTATTGTTAAAAAATATATGGCTTTCTGGAAAACGAGATTCTTGATAGAAAAGTGATCTGTGTTCCTGAGTAAAAATGGTGTGTCTTAAAGAAGGGCAAGTGGGTACTGGAAGGGAATGAAGATATGGGGAGGGTATTGCTGGGAGGATTTGGTCTGGGCAGAGTTTGCTGCTCTCTGTCACACTCTTTTTAGACATTGGATGTACCAATGCAAAATGCTTTCTGCTTATATGATGTCTTGGTCTGGTCAGGTTATCAGACTCATTATTTCTGCAAAGTGCCTTTTCAAGGGTCTTTGACACAGTGTCTATTTTCTCCTGGAAATTTTCATCCAAGTTAAACACCTTCAGAATGACAAGGCATAATTGGAAACTGACAATGTTGATTTAAATAAGTGGTCAGCTTTAGAAATAAAAACTTTTTTTCAAATATGAAAACTTGATTGCTTCCTCATAGATTTACATAGGGTTTAGAAATATGGACTTGTATTAATGTTGATTTGAATACTAATAATGGCTATGCTTGCCTCAATTTATCCAGTTCATTGTCAGGACCTGCACACTAAACATGCTAGCTATCAAATCTATGACATAATTCCTTTTATCAACTTCTGAAAAATCCAACAGTACAAAATAACTACATTTTTTTTCTATCAGTACATAAATTTAAAGACTTTTTATTGACACTATGTAGAAGGGACAACATACATTACTTGTGAAGTTTAGGTAATAATAATGAGTCACTTAAATAGCCAACCTTGTGTAAGAAGTTGATTGACAATTATTTGGGGCACCTATTATGAGGTTCCAGTAAAAAAAAAAATAGTATGTGTCCTGTGCAGTTACAGTGTGAGATTTCTCTTTAATTCTATTTCTGCATTAGTATGACATAGGTTCTAGTGAAAGACAATTTTTTTATAATTATAGAAACAGAAAGGGAGACAACACTACTTTGAAGCAACCACTTAGTTAAAATGTCTTTTTTTCTTCATATACTTTCTAAATTTTGAGACTGAATGAATCAGCAAGAGAGGCTAAACAACAGTCATGCTTTTCTATTTTTTCCCTTTAATCAGATTCAGTCTGTTATTAAAACTGATTGATTTGAATTGATGAGTTGTATTGATTTTTGTCATGCTCAATTTGATCTAATCAAATTACCTTGTTCAGACTTGTACAAATGAGATTTATTTTCTAACTCAATTAGGAGGAACATATAGGATGTTGCTTGTGTAAGAACTGGGGAATAACCAATTTTGTTTGCTAGTAGCTGAAGTCAGTAATATACAGAATCCTCAATGTACAATCCTAAATGTTACAAACACCTGTGCCTGAAAATCTCTGAAATAATGCTATCTTCAGGGAACTGTAAGTCATAGAAAAAAGACTAGCTGTTGGGTAATGCAACCATCCTGTTTGTGATATAAATTGTAGTGCACAGGCAGACCAATCTATGTAGGTTCCTTATTGGTTTTAGCAGTTACACAGACATACCAGCCAGGGTAGAAGCAGGACCAGTGCTAGACAGGCCAACCTCCTGCTCCCCCCCTCCCCC
>PVHY01002177.1:8954-45053 GCA_004024945.1 Uropsilus gracilis | reverse complement strand
AGGCTAATGAAGGACAAAGCCCCAGCAAATCATTTACTCTGCACTAGTCTAATGGAAACACACATAAACCCCATTAGGGATTTATAATACTTTGGGGGCCAGGCATCTGCATAGATAGATACGTCAGGCAACCTGAGTCTCAAAACCATGAAATGAATACTAATACTTTTTCTGAAGATGTAAGGAATGTCTGGAGAAAATGCTGGAAGGGGATTCCCTTCCTGCTCCTCCTACCCACACTCCCACAAAAGTGCCTTTCAAAGGAAACCTGCACTCCTAAGTTTATTGCAGGATTATTTACAACAGCTAAGACACAGAGAAATATAAGTGTCCCCAACCAAATGAAAAGATCAAGAAGATATGGTATATATACACAATGGAATACTACTCAGCAATAAAAAAAAAATCATGCCAGTTGCAGCAACAAATGGAGCTGAAAGGGAGTTTGCTAAGCCATATAAACCATAAGGAAAAAAGAAAAATACTGGATGGTTTCATTTATAGGTGAAACATAGGAACCCCCCAAAAACGGGGGCATCAGGAAAAAAGATGAAACTTGCATGTTGATCACAGATTTGAGGCAAACAGCAGCAAGGGATGGAGAAGGAGAGGGATCAAAAGAGGGGAGTGAAGAGCACAGGATTATGGTGTTGGAAGAACTACAGGGGTTTACACCTGAGGGGAGAACAATGATGTAAACAAATCCATTTCAATAGGTGATCATAGTGTTTAAACTGATTTTGCTCATTAAAAATGTTAGTTATCACTGTTTTCAGTAAAAATCTATTAAAGGACAATTTTATATACTGGTGGCCACAACTCCAAGGTAAAGTTGCCTGCAGACTTGTGGGTAAGGAGACACTTACCCACAGAGGTAAGTGTGATAAAAGATAGACCGCAGAGGTCTATCTTTTCCCATGTCCTCACAGGACAGAAAGAGTAAAAAATCTTGAGTCTTTCATGTGGGCATATATCCTGTGATGAAGGGCTCTGTCTGCATAAGGTAAATACCCCTCAAAAGTCATTCCTCTTAATACACTAAAGAGTACTTATACTCAAATTGAAGAATTTCAACATTTGGATTTTTAGGGAGATACAAACTCAATTTATAATAGCAAGAGAAGAATGACTTTCACAAATGGTATAATAAGGACCTAGAAACAAAGAGCACTTTCATTTATGGGATGATTCAATTTATATGAGGTTAAAGAACATTGAAATTTATTGTATGATGACTGAAGTTAAAGGAGTGGTTATTTCTGGATAGAATCATTAGTAGGGGCACAAGGAAGCTTTTCAAGATCTTGAAAGTGTTTTCTATAGCCTGAATCATGGCTATATACATGTGTAAGATTAGTTTAATTTTACACTTTAATTCTGTATACATGTATATCTCAAAACATTTAAAATATAGTTGTGTAATTTTCATTAGCAAATTAAAGGAGAAATATACAGTCACATTAGTATATGCAAAAGAGACATCCTTTTTTTATGATTATAACCAACAAAACAAAGAAAAAAGTAAAAAAAATAAGCTACATAATAATATAATAGAAGTTAACTTCTTGGATTTGATATGGGTAACCACCAAAATACAGAGAAGATTTCCATTTAAAAGTGAAATATTATACTATGATTATCTATTTCTATTAATTACATTTATTTACTAAAATCAGAAAAATATAGGATAACCTTTAACATTACTCCTATGACTTACTGAAAATTCTACCTAACCTAGGAAAAATAGAAAAAAATACACAAATTTCAGGAATAAAAACTAATATTTTCAATTTTGGTAATTATATATTTTTAATAATAGACAACAGATTATATTTTCTTTAAGAATAGACAATTAGAAAAATTAATTAGTTCCTCACTGATTTCAATAAAATATTGCAATTTTATTATTATCAATAAATCATTGCAAAATGTTATTTTAAAAAAGTTATGATAACAGTTAAAAGAGTAATATTTATAGGAATTATTTCAATAAGTTATTTAGAAACATAATGAAAAAAATTATAAAATTTACCTAATGAACTTACAACAAACGTACAAATACGTAGATACAATTTTGGAATAGTAAGATAAAGGATTTAAATTATAGTTCTCATTCTGAAAGAATCTTGTGGGGGTTTTTAAATTTATTCTAAATTTTCCTAGGTAAGAATGATGGGCTGTGAATATTTAGGAAAGCTTTCAAACAGATTTAAAAGCTTTAAAACACTGGAACCTTTCTTTCAAATAAATATCTATTTTTATTTAAAATAACACTGTGATATAATTACTAAAATAAGGTAAAATGTATAAAGGGATTCATTTATAACATGGACATTGGATAAATTCTAGCGATGGAAATTTGATAAATGATGGAGTAGGAAAGAATGAAGTCTTTAAAAATTATACTGGAGCAAGCTGTTATATGGAGATTAACTGGAGATATATATATATATGTATATATGTATGTGTGCATGTATGTACCTGTGTATATAATGTGTATATATAAGATATACACATATAAGATATACACATATAAGATATATATGTAAAGGTACCAATTTTGAGAAAAGTGAAACCAATAAGAAGAAATGTAGGGAGAGAATCTTTATGACCATTGCTTATAAAAGGAATTTCTTTTTAAAGGATACTGAACAATATAAAGCAAATGGAAAAGAGACAAGTATAAATTCAAATTTAATATGTTTCTGATTCCTGCAGTGGCACCATGGGTGAAAAATAAGCTGCATATTGAAGAAGCCATGTGCAACTTCAGATTCCATGGGGATGTATATTTATTGAGTTTTAGGCATGTTTGGAATGCTAAAGATAGAATAGTTAGCAAAAGAAACAAAAATTCTTGTCACCATGGAATTTACATCTTCATTTTATAGCTGGGTGTGATAAAATCACATTTTGAAAATATATCTGCTATCTTTAAAGTTCACTCCTTATGAGGTAACAGATATATTGATGTTCTATGTTATGGGGAGAACATCAGAGTGAGGCTGGAGGGGCAGGGATGAAAGAATCAGAGACAGTGTGGAGAACAGAAAAAGGGGATTTACTGAAATACATGGCTAAGGGAAGCATTGAATGAAACAGTTGCAAAAATCTGGGACTCCCTTTCTAACCTGTTTCATGGACTTTGCATGACTGGGGTTTGGGCTGGGATGTCCAGTTTTGGGCATTGATCTTTGACACAGAATGTGTCCTGATTCTGTTTCTCTATTCAGGGTGAATGTAATTAGTCTAGGCCTGGTTCCCATAGCAACCTTATCAATTCTCTGTAGCTATTCAAACTTCCTGTTGGGGAAGGGATGGGGGCTTATATTTTAACCTTATTAAATAATATCCCAATATACATCTATTTATAAATATTGTGGTCTTAATTAATATACAGTCATCCCAGACAATTGAGGTGACAGCAATGACAGAACCAGAGCCCACAAAAACTAAGGTCATGCTAAGGTAAATTCTCTAAAAAAAAATCTTGAAAGGATTCAGCCTTTCCAGGGGCATTATGTCATATAACATATAAACTAATCAGGAACTTCTACAAATCCATAAGAAAAAAAAAGAAAAAGTATAAACTACAGAAATAGGCAATTTTATTCTTAAAAGAGGAAATGTGGATATTAAAAATGTGAAACTCACTTCATCTCAGAAATAATTGAGGGAACTTAATATTTAAAGCAAAATGAGATACTATTCCTTACTCAATAATTGATATGACTTAAAGTCGAGTTAAAGTCATCTAATATCTGATATCACATGCAAATAGGGCAGATGCCGCCTACCAGCAAGCCAAAGGAAAAAAGTGGCACTTTTAAAATGCAACTTCTACAGCCCAGAGTCTTCCAGGTTCTTACCACCCATGCATGGCAGTTGACAGAATCACAATGCAATTTAAGCAACAGGGTTTTATTAACAAGAAAAATTAACCAGGAAAATAAAAAGTCCTTAATGCCACAAGTGACCAGCTATTTTATCCCAAGTGCTGTTTGGTCTGCAAGTCCCAAACACATGTCCAAGATGATGTTCTTTTCCAAACCTGATGTAGGCACTTTGCAAAATACAGTCTTTGTTTTTTGTCTTCTCTTTGCTTCTCTCTTCAGCGTTCCAAACTGTTCAGCTTCTTCAAGTTTCTTCAACTTTTCCAGCACATACTGATACAAAATCAGTTTTCCAACACATACTGATACAAAATCAGTTTTCCAAAGCCCTGGCTTTCTCCAGGTACCAGCTTTCCACACCACCTTGCTCTGATGCCACACATCTCCTTTTCCAGGTCTGCCTTTGTCTGGCCACATTCACTGGGCCTGCCTTCAGCAGCCCCCGGTCAAACCTTATTCTACATTCAATCCACACTGGCTCCTCCTCTGCTGGCCACTCTCCCACCATGGCTCCTTACCACTACCAGTTCATTCTTCCAAGGGGGCTTTGCCCAGCCCAGTCATACTGGTTTCTCTTTACCTGCCTGCCGTTCTCACATTTCCCATACCTCTCTCTTCAGGCCATTTCTGGCTTCCTCCTGTTTGTGCACCCTTTTCACATTTATGGTTTCTTCTCATGGGTCTTTCACCGTGAGACAGTATAGCACCTATAAAATTTTCAACTACATCACTACCAGATCTGGGCCCTGGCTGCTCATCCAGCTGAGTCACCCCATAACTGTCCAGCTGAGTCACCCCATAGCAATTCAAGTGTTGAAGAAGATGTGGAACAGTGTGATCTCTTAAATTATTCTAGTGAGTCTATTAATAATATTCAATAGGTTGCTAAACAGGTTGCTAAAGTTTAATAAAATTGAAACCATCCATATCTTATAACCTAAATAAATTCAACTTTACATGCATAGTTCAGAGACATGTAAAAATGCTTTCTTTAATATTGTTTTTATTAGAAAAATTGGACACAAGACCCACAGCAGTTATGTAATTCTGTTCCTCTAAAGAACAGTAGAAAGCAGTGATTATGAATGATCTAGAACTCTTTCAACAAAAAATATCTCACAAATATTATTTGTAACAGAAATATAAATTGGAAAACAGCACATTTAAGACCCTACCACATGAATTTAAAAACATCATGGTGTATTGCTGTATGTGTGATCCATGCCTATGTAATAATTATATAAAAAAGCATAAGAAATTCCTAATGAAGATAGCATTTTTGTTTTGAAAGAGGAAAGTAACTGAAGAACTGAATTAAAGGGGTTTTATGTGATGATTAAGTTTTTGTTTATTAATCTGAGTTATGAGTGTGTATGTAACTTATATTGCTCTTTGCACAATCTGAATACCTAACATGTTGTAATATTCTTAACTTTAGAATGGTAACTATCTTCAATGCCTTGTTTTTTTTCTAGTTCTTAACACATCATTCCTGGATTACTACAATGATCACATTTTAATGCTAGAGAAAGAAGGTCAGTGAATCAATTAAGCAAGAATAAAATTACTTGATGATTTTCTATATAAAGATATCAAGCTCATACTGAATTTTTCATTGTACTGTGATTTTTAATAAATCACAGAAGTTTCATAAAAGGTAGGACTGACTTATGAGTATAGAAACACCCATGAGTTACTTATTGTTGTGATGAATCCAACAGAGATGGATGTTAATATTGCTCTTGAAGAACACCAGAACATACTCAAGGTTATCCAATTTGATTTTCACTGCTCCCTTTCAAAACCATTTTTTCCAAAAGGAAAGTGAAGTGATATATATCCTAAAGAAAAATTTTATATTGGTGCTTTTAATATTCATTATAAAATAAAACATATAGGAAGCTTTGTTCAAAGTACATTTAGCTAAACCCCACAGGAGAGCTATTAAATCAAAAACCCAGATATAGATTCTCACTATATATATATATTCCTCAGGTTTTACCAATGTGAACCCAATTGTGAACAGCTGATTAATGCTATTAGTGACTAATCAAGCAAGATTAGATTATCTATATTTCAGGAGAGAATTTTGCTGGACTCAATATCCTGATGATACAAAGGACCATACTCAAAATAGAAGAAAAGCCTGGAGAAATTCAATTCACCAAATGTATGTGTGTATGTGTGTGTGTGTGTGTGTGTGTGTGTGTACATTTTTATTTTTTGTCCTGCATTCAAGCTCCCTCTCTTATACAGCAAGATATACATTTTCCTGCTGCAATTATTTCACCCTAAGAACAGGCAAGAACAGGCATACCTTCAGATTAAAGAGTTATTTAGCAGTTAATATCATGTACTGATAATACAAATATTGATTTATTGAGCCTTAACTGGCCATTTTCTGTAGTGACTGTTAATTTTTTTATGTTATAATTTGTAATTTCAGAGCCAGTAATAACACATTAATACATTAGTAAACTTTCCACAAGGTGAATATATTTAGGACTCAAAAGATTACATTACAACCAGAAAACCATTTAAAAAGAGAAAATAATATATTTTAGCATTATAATATTTATAATTGCCAGGGGGACAAAATTCATTCTGTTCTCAGCATTTTTAAAGAATACTTATTCAAAATCAATCCCAGAGCAGTTTTCATCATTATGGTGATGGATGTTTATGCCTAGTTAAATGTAGATAGATAGATGATAGATAGAAATATAGACAGATATGTCTATATAGCTCTTCTTTAGTATTCTGTATATCAAAGACAAAAAAATCTGCTTAGCCAAAAACATATCTTGTTTCTTCAGTTTTATTACAGAATGATTAAATATGTGGACAAGATTTCTTCAGGAGGCAATTTATAAAATCCCTTAGGGAGTCAGATGCAAAGTGCAAAAATGATGTGATTTTACATGACCAACACTATTGGGTATTAAGTGTCATTTATTCCTCTTAACAAATTTGTACTATAATATTGGATTACAACTGTATATATATATGTGTGTGTGAATATACACATACAGGTAATATTACATATACATTTATATAATATATATATGCAATAAATTTATAAGATCCATAGCTTAAATACAATTTGAAAGTGACTACATGTCACTTTCTGAGGGAGAGATAGGAAAAAGAAACATGCTAAAGATGATATCTTTTGGGAGACACATATAATTTAGGGAAAGGAACAGAAAGAATGGAACAAATAGAAAGAAAGACAAATCTATAAATGAAAAGTGACTTAAGCAGAAGAACATGGACAAACAAGTGTTGGATATGGGGAGTAAGTAGCTTCTACCACAAGATGACCTATATCCTTATATGCATGCCATGAATTAGTGATTTGATAATTTAACTGCATTGGGTGATAGCTAATTATTTGCAATTGTAGATGATATGAATGTCAGAAGGGCTAGAGTCCATTCAGGGGATTCAAAGGGAGAATTTATTTTGTTAACATTTTCAGTTTCTAGAGATCACCTGCATTTCTTTATTAATAGCCTCCTTTGCAACTTCAAGGCCAGAAATGATTTATTGAGTATTTTCCATATATCACCTGACTCTCTTTTTTCACTTGTAAGAACCCTTGTAATTACTTTAGGTTCACCTGGATCTCCAGGATAATTTCTCCTTATCTAGGTCAGCTGGTTAGTAAACTTAATTCCATTTTCAACCTAAATTGCTTCATTCTCCATGACATATTCACAACTCCTAGTATTAGAATTTGGAAATATCTGGGGATGACAGGGAAGCACTGTTTTTGCCTACTTCATTACCAAATAATTATGTTGAGAGAAAGGTATAAATTTAAATACTATGAATAAGAAAAGACAAATTATTTAGGGACAAATCCATCTTGGGAGGAAAGGCAAGCTAAAATAATAAAATAAGGAATGAAAAAATATTTTTGGTAAGGGAAAAAGTGTGGAACAGAACATATAAATGTCAGCAAACTTCATAAAAGTTGTAGACTCTTCTTTGGAAAGAAAAAAGATTCCAGTTAATGGACAGCAGAGTGAAGACATCTGTCTCACCATTGCCATGTATTTACAACCAAATCACAAGTAAAATAAAACAGCCCCCTGAAAGATAAATGGATGATTATTATTTTCACCAAACAGCAATGGGAACAACAGGAACTGATAGGAAAAACTGTAATTGTGCTTGGAGTAAATCTGGGGACCAACACCTATATGTAGGAGGAGCAGGCTACCATTTTGAACCTTTATGCAGATGTTAATTGAAAAACATAACCTGTCAATATATCCAGTATTTATAAAACTGTGACTGTTACTAGCAAAGGGGATGCACAAAGTACACTCCAGTATCTATCCAAAGAACATAAATCATCAATCAAGAAAACCATATATTTTACAATTTTTTGGTAGCATTTACAATAGCCAGAACATGGAAATGACTCACATGTCCATAAATATACAATTGGTTCAAGGAGATGTAGTATATCCTCACAATGGCATACTCTCCTGTCTTAAAGAAAAATGTTCTCACTTACAGCAAATGGAATAAGTTTGAGGGAATTAAATGTAGTAAAGCAAATCAAAACTACAGTGATAACTACTGGACATTTAATAGCAGATGAATTGACACAGCAAGATTCTTATAAATATACTCACCAATGAACAATATTATTTTTCTGGAAGATAGAGAGAAAAAGGTTAAAAGGATATAAAGGATAGAGGTGGGAAACAAAAGAAAAGAAAAATAAAGTTAAAAAAAATCATCTTGCAAAACTTAAAACTAACTTTCAGCAGAATTGAAGTGCAGAACTTGAGAGGGGGAGGGGAGAATCAGAGGTGGAAGGGGCACAAAAGAGGATATAAAGGATAGAGGTGGGAAACAAAATAAAAGAAAAATAAAGTTTAAAAAATCATCTTGCAAAACTTAAAACTAGCTTTCAGCAGAATTGAAGTGCAGAACTTGAGTGGGGGAGGGGAGAATCAGAGGTGGAAGGGGCACAAAAGATTAAGACAATGATTCACAGTAGTGGGAGAAACCTGGGGTAGATAATGATGCAAAAATAAAAAGAAATTGTACCCACAAAATCTGAAAAAAAATTAAGAAAAAACAAATCCTCTTGCAAAGGTAATCTGGTAAAATGAACTACTTATAACATTAAACATGGCATGAGGAAGGAGACATAATTAAGATTAAACAAAGATAGTATGACATTTAAATAATTTGAATTTTATCACATTTAGTATAAATATATGACTTCCCAAAACTGGCTCAAGAAGTAATTTTTCAAAACCATAAATCTATATTATTGAAGCAGTGGAATCAGAACTGAGTGTAATGTTCTAGGGTCATTAGGATTTTAAATGCAAGTTCTACTAAATTTTCAGGGAAACAACATTTTCTATTTATATGAAGATTTTCAAAGGTAAGAACTGAAAATAGCCTCTAAATTCATTATCTGCCAGTGAGATTTTTGCACATGAAACAAAGAAGTCTGAGACAAAACAAGAAAATTAGAGGAATGTAACTTATACAAAGACCTGAAATAAGGTACAATCAAAATAATTCCAAAAATGTATACTCAGTATAGCATAATAGAGAGGTTGAGATCACTTTCTGTTATACTATAAAAAATTGACAATAATTCAAAATTGAGTCCCAGGACTTTCCAACACAGTACTCAAACTGAGGTTGGTGGCTGTTAAGGGGAAAAAGATAGTGGAGATCAAAGAGAGAGTGACTGGGTGAGAAGCTACTTGGCCAGCAGATAGGCTGATGGTCAGCTATGCAGTCATGATGGGGAATTCCTGATACAGCTATTTAGAAACGGAGAGCTGTCACACTCGGGCACAGGTTTGACATAGGATATTAAAAACCACAACCTACTCAGGCAAGGAAAGGTCTCCTGTCACTGCTTCCCAAAGAACTGCCAAGCCAGGTTTCACTGTGGGCCCAATAACAGTGAAAAAGACTAATGGAGAAATCACTAATCTTTGGAAATTATGAGGCAAGTGCCAAGAGCTTGCAGCCCCAGTCCAAGCACACACTCCCTTAGAAGTGGCACAGCAGAAATGGAGGTGGTAGTGGCTATGGTGGCCATTGATAGTGCTGGGTGCTGCCCTTTGGCCAGGAGCCTCTATGACCAACACCTGTGATATTGTGCTCTCCCCATGACTATATATTCCTGGCCCAGTGAGTGTACACATTCGTGAGTGGGCAAACCTGAGCCTGTGAGGAAAGGCTAAAGGGCAGTGTCACCCTGAGGAAAGGAGGGGAAAACATGAGTAGAATGCAAAGGAGAGGGAAGAAGGAAGGGAGGGAATGAGAGAGGGTGAGGGGGAGGAAGGGAGAAGAGGAGGGAGAGAGGAAGGAGAGAGGGAGAAGTGGAGGGAGAGAGAGAGGAAGGAGAGAGAGAAGAGAGACTCAAGTGGCTATTTTCTTGACAACTATTTTCCCATATTTATTATTAAAAATTCTGTGAAGATAAAGCTGTGAGTGCCAACATGCTTCTTTAGCTGCTAGAACCAGTGATGAATCAACCCAGATTGGAATGGTTGCAAAACAGAGGCCATAACTAGACGATGGGTCACTCATGCCACTCAGGACTTTTCCTTCTGACTGGCAGGTCCAATAAAATCCATGTCTGTGAACCTGTGGATCAAGCTAGCTCCCCTCACAGTTGAACTCAAGCATCACAGACTATTGTCTAGCAAAAAAAGCAACAACAGGAAAACATTATGCAAAGTGAAATAAACTAGACAGAAAAAGTCAATGTTGTATGATTTAATCCGAAAGAAAAATATAGAATAGGTAAATTCATAAAAATAGGACTTTGGCTTTTTTTTTTTTTTTTTAAGACTAGGTCTTGCTATTTTTGCCCATGGAACCACAGGCTCACATTGCCCAGGGTACCACAGATTCAAGCAATCCCCAGCCTCAGCTTCCCAGGTAGCTGGGATTACAGGCTCGTGTCACCACGCCCAGCTATTTTTTTGAAACTAGGTCTCGCTACGGGCCCCAGGCAGGACTCCAACCGCAATCCCTGGTCCCCGTCGCTTCATAGGCTGAAGCTTACAGGCACGGGATACCGTGCCCAGCTGGATATTATAAAAATAGGAAACAAACTAGAGACTGGGGAGAGCTATTACTCAGTGACTTCAGAATTTCTCTTTTTTATGAAGGGAATGGTTAGAAGTAATGGAGATTGTTTTACAAAGCATAATATTGTAAATGTAAATTAATGCCTCTGAGTGATACACTTTAAATTGAATAAAACATCAAATTTCATGGTATATAGTTTATCATGGTAAAAAATGGAAATGAAAACCAAAGAAATAGCTCTAGTTGTGATGACTCACACTCATTATAGTTTGTCTGTTACCTCTTAGGGTGATAGAAATGAGCAAAAATTTAATGAGTAAAAATTATAATATTAAGAACTTGATATAACTTATAAATCTTTTAACACTTATCATCATGGTTTCTCTCTTCTCTCGTAGGGGCCTAGAATTTAATGATCAAAAATTAGAATATTAAAAGCAACATGTAACTTATGAATCTTTTACTAAAATGTTGTAGTTCTATAGTCTCACCCTTACTTCTATGTATAATTTTAGTATGCACAGATTTAGAAATCCGTGTTTTTTCATAAAACATGGCACCATCCCTCCATAATGACAGTATCTTCAATCATATTCATTTCAAGATATCAGTCCATTATTTATAATATTTATTTACAGTCACCATAAAACCATGTAATTAAACAAGCCAGGTTTCACATTTCTGCCTCCACATTCTAAAACAAGCTACTCAGTAATGTGAACATCTCATGACCCTAACCTCCTACAACCAAAAAATCATATTCAATGTTGTCTGTGGTTTAAAAAAACCCATTTTAACACATCTTAGTGGCAAACATTTAGATCTGTGGATTTTTAGGTGGAATCATCTCTATATTTTCTTGAATAGTGACGGAAAAATCAACTCCTATCCTTTCTCTGGAAACTGAAGAGGAAATACACTTGTCGGCAAAATAAATTGGCTTTGCACTGTTGAAATGAGACTGCAATCTATGCGCTCAACAGCATATGCAAATAGCAGAATGAAACTTGGTTGAAGAGAATTTTCTGTTCCTGTCAGCATCTATTCTACTTGACAGATGCTGCAGAGTCAACATCACACCACATAAAGTGAGACTATGAGAAGAAACTCCCAGTGTTTTAGTTTTTCTGAACAGAAACACCATTAATTCAGAAACTAGGTTCTGACCTGAAAAAAAAAAATATATATATATATAATATTTGCAACTCATGAATGCAGCAGCATATGAAAATTCCATGATTAAAATATCCCATTCTTCACTCCTGGCTTCCTGAGAGACAGCAAGTTTGATTTGCTTACTCTTACATTTGAGTTCATAACTTTTCAAAATGTTTTCATTTTAGCCCTCTGACTACCAGAAGTAAGATATAAAATATTTAGAAGTATGAATGTTTATTTCCAATCATAAGAACAACATCACAACGCTGACATATATTTTCAAAGAGCATGAACACAATGAAAACAATACAAAGTGCAAATGTTAGACACATATTTGACATGGTTTGATTTGCTAGTATTGAAATGAATGGAAATTTAAATGAGAGATATGACTTAGAAGACACACTTTAAAGTATATCAGAATTCCAAAAGCTGGTGATAATGCTTTAAACACAAAATATTGCTGTATTGTTGTAGATAATTTATATGTTTACTTTGGAAAGCATTTTGAAATATCAAAGATCATTTTAAAATATGACTAATTTTAAGTAGTAGTTAATTTCATGATGACAAAAAGGCACAAACTTTAGACTTTCTTCACCAAATAAATTCTGGAGAAACTCTAATCATGTAAAAGTAATATGAATTCCAGAAAGAAATAAAATGCTGAATAGTACCTTCAGAGTGCTGAGTGTGATTTATGTCTGTGACAGTAGGTGCTGAAGGAAGAGAGTAAATTGAAGCATCCATGAGAGTACAGATATCAGTTCGTTTCATTCTTAATTAAAAATATATATTTTACATATATTGTAGAATATGCAAATAGAAGTGTATGGTTCAGAAAAATAGCCACGAATGTCACCATTGCCCAGATCAAGACAGAGTTTTTACCAGCATCAACATCAAAAAAGCAAACATAATCTCTCTTGGGAACTCTTTTTTGCCACAGCCTGTATTCTGTTCTGTTCTCTCTCAAGTTTCCATGTTAGTGAGGACTGCTATTTTGCTATTTTTGAAGTTTGTATAAAAGTCTTTTGCAATTGGCATGTGTAGCTCAAAAATACATTAGAGAGATTTTATCATTTTATTGCAAGTAGCAGTAGTTGTTTATTAGTAGTCTTTCTAATATTAGTTTGCTTTATTTAATATTTCCTTGCAATATTTTATCTATTTTTGTTTCTTTTTTTTTTCTAATGCAGCTCTATAAGTCTTCTGCTGGATAAGTATATTAATTTTTTATGAAATCATTTGTTTTTTAAGTTTGTATAATCTTGGTTGTAGTTTTATGCCTTCACAAGCTTCTCAGAACCTCTACCATACCTCCTCTGAACGCCCTATTTCTCTCCTTCCCCACAAATTTCCTCTGGGAACCAGTAACATTTTCACTAAGGCTAAGATTTGCTTTTAGTCTGTTTTGTTAGTAGATTTGTTCTTTATGTTCCACAAATAAATGGGTATTTAGGAGATCCTGGTTTTGGTATTATTTAAAAAAATTTCTCTGTTGCAAATAGGCATTATTATATTGGGTCTAAATCCAACAGCGTTAAAATTCCTGTCTTTTAAGAATAAAGATATTTATAAGTTTGAAAGACCACACAAATAAATAAAACAAAAACAAATCTCACAATTTTAACTTTCTTTTATTTATTCTACATATGTCCAACAACATAAAGTTTAATCACTTATGGACAAAGAATGTGGACAAAAAATCAGAAAGAATATGTAATAAATGAAAAATGTAAACTAAGATGGTAATAATTAATAAAATAATAATAATTAAGATAAATTATGTGTTAAACACTATTCTAAAGACAGCGGTTCCCGTTTCACTTGAAAGAGTATACAAAATTAGTAGCCCACATTTGTATTAAAAATATAATCAAGGTTGAAAGTAAGAGATTAGAAACTTATATCTGGTAAATATAGATGAAAAGATAAATTGATTAGCTGTCTTAACATATGACAAAGAAAATTAAAATCTGACTGGCATAAGTTTCAAATTCTATATTTGAGTAAATAAATAACTGATAATGAAAAATAGAATATATGTTTGTTTATAGTAAGATATAAAGGCAAATGTAGAGAAACAGAACAAAATGAAATAAAATATATACACAAAGATACAGCAACAAAATACAGCCTCAAAATATATCAAGCACCTAGTAATATAATTACAAAGAGAAATAATATGTGATCAGGAAAAAAAACCTAAACATCAATATCAAACTTCCAAATAGCACAATCAACTTCACATATGCATCGATATATTCGTATTTATACAACAGTTATAGGAAAACAACATTTTTATTGATGAATATTGATAGCACTGCAATATATAATTGAAATTCCTTAAGATAGTAGAATAAATTTTCTCATCATGAAAAAAGATAAATGTGTCATGATGGATATGACCACATGGGAAGAATCCTTTCACAGCACCATGTGCACTTTAGATAACTTACAGTGTTATCAGTTATACCTCAAAAAAAAAACAAAAAACTGAAATATAAAGTGAAAGAAAAACCGATACAGGAACATTGCCCAAAAATATATGAAGAATTCTTACAAGTTACCAATACGAAATCAAACTACCTAATTAAAAAAATGAACCAAAGGTCTTAGCAGACATCTGATTTGAGATAAAAAGATGGAAATCAAACATAGAATGATATATTCTACATCATATGACACTGGCTAAATGCAATATTAAACAATGCGTTATTATCTCAAATCTAGCAGAATGTCCCAAATCTGGAGCACTAGCATTATCACACGCTGGGGAGGATATGAGCAACAGGAATTCTCATTCATTGACAATATAAAATGGTAGAGCCATTTTAGTCGACAGTTTATCATTTTCTTTCAAAAGTAAACATGCTTTTACCATATGCTCCAGCAACTGTGCTCCTTGATGTTAATGCAAAGCAGTTAAAATGTATCCACACAAAAAACTGCACATGGATTTTTATAATAGCTTTATTCATAATTGCTAAAATTCAGGAGTAACCAAGATGTCCTTCAGTTGATAAATGGATTAGTAATCTATGTATACCCAGTCAAAAAATATTATTCAACACTAAAATAAGTTTCTAAATGTATTTATTTATATAAAATTTATAAATATGAAAATGTTTTAAAAATTTTTTTATGCTATATTATTTTATGTATTTTATGATGATTACTTTATATTGTTCCTTTTTCCTATCTATATTAATAAATGACCCATAAGCTAAAAAGAATTCTGTGAAAATATATTTAGAAGTAACTAATAAAAAGCAATCAAGGTCAGTGTTTGTGCATCCCAGTCAAAAGAGTAAAAATCTTATCAAATTATAATAATTACTTTTATTGAATTTTATGAGATATTGATTAACTTTCCCTAAGTTAAAAACAATCACTTTGCAAAAGGAGACATATTAAAACCTTTATGATAGTGGTCTTAAAGACAGAGTTGAAAGAGAGAAAATGCAAAGAAAAAGATATATCTTGTTCCTGATATCTGACTTACGTAAATATCTTATAAAATATATAATTCAGAAGATGTATCTATGCAAATGAGTTTTCACAATAGATAATATTTCACAATAGATAACATAGTATTCCCATTTCAATTCAATAAGAGAGGAAAAACAGCAAATTAACACAATGAAATGTGTAGGTTTCAAAATAATTGGGAGGATTATGGTTATGGTTATGGAGCTGCATCTTAAAACTCTTAAAAAACAACTATTTTCATTGAAAATGTCTATTTCACAAATGTAGTTAATACAATTTATGAAATTAGAGACCCTCTTTTATATAAGTTAGAAGACAAGGATTAATAAAAATCAAATAAATGAGATATAGTATAGAACACTCTTAGAGGGAGGTTAAGATGATATCTTAGCCATTTAGTCTCATTAAGCACTTTTAATCTTGTCTTGAAATAATAGTTATAATATTGTCTTGAAAACAAAAATCTAGAAAAAAATGGTTTTAGTTGAAATCCTAGAGGCTTGCTTGATGTTCATGAAAGAAAGTATGAACTGCCTAATGTTGGTGGGAATGTTATTCAACTCAGTTATCTATACTAATGATGGAATGCACAAAAAGGTACATTGCATATGTAGAAATTTCAAATTTAATCTTCACCTTGTGTCCATTTATTGATACAACCAATAAAGAAAGTCTTGTGAGCTTTCCTTTAACCTGACCAGTCTCTAATGAATTCAATTAAGCAGGAAGTTACAGAGAACCTAGTGTGAAAGAAGGGTTGAATTGGTCAGAGACAAAATTGCTTTTCTTCATGAAACTTCTATTCTGTCACTCATTAAACACTTAGAATGTGGCAGATGCTAGGTATTTCTTGCAACTGATATGTTCTATTTATATTCTCTAAAACAGCACAAAAGAACATGGCAAGCACAGTTATGAAAGATGGGAAGTTAGCAGATCTTTTACACATGGTGTTACGTGTTCCAAAAGTAACACAAGGAGCTTGAGCAGATGTTTTGGCTAACGTTGTATTACTGGGTTAGTACAGTGTGACCAACTGTATCTACTCTATCATCTACTGGGGCACTAGTGTGCCAAGAACAGGAGACATTTACTCACATGTTATTGTTAAAGTAAACAATCTATTTTGCTGCAACTGATTATACATATTGCCATGGCAAAGAGTCAAATGGGATGTTATTTTCAGCAGGTCATGTGACTTCCTATATGTAGATCTCAGGCTTACAAGAAAATACCTGCCATAACTTGTTTCTTAAAGGAATAAATTGCATTTGGACAGTCAGCATTTTCAGTAAAATAGAAAAAGAACACTGAAGGAAATTGATTTTCTATATACTCAGAGACATCATTATCTGGTATGATGTGATGAACATGAGGTCATTATTGCTGACCTTTTAGGTGGTTTTCCCTCTGCTGATTTCTTTAACAGTGCCAATAAAAAGCTAATTTTGAAAGAGTTATGTCAGTAAAGGTTAGTCACTGATTTCTCTAAGTTTACTTTCTGACAATACTGAACTTCTTTTGGCCAACAAAAAAAAAAAAAAGGAAACAAACTAAAATAAACGCCAACATAAATATTCCCTCAATTGGAAAAAAATTATATAAAAATAAGTTTCCTTCCTCTATCCACTTACTAGCATGTATCTCTAATTTCCCAGTTGCTGTAAAAGTCATGTGAGTCCTGCATATTAAACTTCATGGTTGCTTTGTCTCTAGAAATTAACACACACACACACACACACACACACACACACACACACACACCACAGTGCTGTACTGATGATGGAGACATTTCACCAAGTCTTGGTTAACAACTGCATAGCCCAGAACAGCTGAAATCTAGACACAGCTTCACAATTGACATGGAGTCAGAATTTCAGGTGGGCAACTGAATTGGAGAGTTTGGAGAGGTGAGTTACTTTGGATATGCAATGGCAAGCACACTTAAATGGGGTTTATTTTAGGTACTGTGCAGTCTGGTGGAGACTGCACAGGGTTAAAGTTGCACATTTCCAGGTAACCCATTGGCATAACTACGGCCAAAAATTTTCTGTTGTATCAGTTGAATATTAAACTGAGCTTCTATAAAGTAGTGTGATTTCAGAATAGTCCATTAAATAAGTAAAGGCAGTCATTAATTTAAAACACATTTAAATTAAATTGAATCAGTTAGGGAATATATTTGTTTGTGGATTTTGGAAGTGACATCGAACCCTCTGAATATTCCTAAGAAATGACAAGAAACAGTCTCTGCCAGAGAGACATCTACAACCCAAAATTCAAAAAGACTATTAAAGCATTACCAAAGTTTCATGGCAATATGAGAGCATATTAGCAATGCAGAAAGATAAAGATCATATTTCTGTAAAGAAATGTTTAGGGCATCCAGAGCAGAGACTTTAATGATAATCTATGACCTGTATAAAATTATTAAACAAAGAATCGCAGAACTTTTATATTACACTCTCATTACTTTTTCTAAAAATGAAGCACAAACCATGATTTTATCCTGAAAATAATTGAAGATTTTTGAAAGACTTTCACTTTCTGTTGCATAAGTAGTTGGAATTCACTTAGAGTCAACTAAACATTATTAAAAATTTAAACTATTCAAGATATTTTAGAATAATATTTTAAAATGTCTCTCTTAATGATGCTTAGTAATGACCACAGTTCAGGAGCAAATGGGACAAATTTCTTCACCTGCACTGGCACAGGAGAGATAAGCAGACCAAAGACTACATTAAATAACATTCACATTCACATCCGACGATGTCAGTGTGAACATATGTCTTCTGCCAGTGTATAATGCCACAATTAAAATTAAATTCCAGTCTTGGACTAATTTAAGATTTTAATAAAGTGACCAAATGTTATATACTTACATGCACATCAATTTTTTCCATGAAGAAAATAGCTAGAGTCTGGCAAGATGGCAGCAGAATATCTGTTTACCTCATCCACATATCCAAAACTAAATTGCAAAAGAATAAAATAGTCCCTGAAGATAAATGGAGCAAGTTTACAAGGGAGCAAAAGCATATCAGAAAGGGGTAGGAAAATTGTAATTAAAATGCACTTGCAGCAACACTAGAGCTGTGGAAGGCACAAGGGGAAGTGACAGCTGCTATGTACAACCCTTATGCTATGGATAACTCACTGATACATGTCCATGACATGTTGGGAGACCTGGCAGTGACTGGAGAAGGGGGGACACAGTGCACAAGAGAGAGAGAGAGAGAAAGAGAGAGAGAGAGAGAGAGGACGACCACTGCAAGTAAGAGTGAAATGTGATGATTGCTGTTCCTGTGGTCCCCAGAAAAGTTTGAGGCTGAAACACCAGGAGGTGCTAGATCTGATCTTGTGTCTTCTCAGAAGAGATTGGGATATTCAAAACCTCCTTCCTTAGCCCTACCCAGGATCAAAACTGACAGCAGTTGAACCCTCTTACTAATTAAAGTTTAAGCACCTGGATTTATTTAGTAATAGGAACAAGAAGAAGTTTCTGTACTCAAAAAGCAAAGACAACACAATTTGTGACCCTGTCTCAATTACAATCCTCACCCCAGATTGAAGTAATAGGTATTTAAGCTGGCATGAGACATGAGACACTTTGGTTATGAACTTGGTCCAGGAATAGGAATCACATTGCTCCCCACCATGCCAATTGGGTACCTGCAATGCTAAAGGAAATATGAAAACTTGATGCTCCCCACAAGTGATCTCTTAATGCTCGATTCCTAGGTTCCTTTCTACCTATTAACCCTATCTGATGATTCCAGAATCCCAGCAATGAACAGATAACAAGGCAACCGTGTGTGAAATCACAGACACCTAAAGATCAAAACAAACAGAAAAACACATACAACAACAACCACAAACCCCAGGATTATAGTCAGTTTTTTATAAGACGGGCATAATGCCAGTTTATTAAGGTAAGAAAAAAGAAAACACCACACTACAATTCATTTTTAGAAAGAATGGAGCTTTTAGAAACATGGAAAATGAATCTCTGTGTGACCCAGTAATTCCACTCCGAGGTTTCTATTTAGGGAATTTAAAAACGCTGATTTGAAGGGAAATATGCACTCTTACATTCATTTCAGTCCTATTTACAATAGCCAAGCTATGGAAACAACATATATGCTCCAAAATGGATGAGTGGATTGGGATGATATAGTACACACACTTACATATTCATAAAGAAATACTACTCAACTATTTAAAATGATAAACTCTTGTCATTTACAACATGGCTGGAACTGAAGAGGATGACACTAAGTGAAGTAAGTCAGGAAAAAAGCAAATACTAGATAGTCTCACTTATATATGGAATACAGAAAAACAAAACAAGGATCAGATAAGTCAAAGTAATGACTACACTCTGAAATATTATCCAGTTACATGGAAAGAGAAAATTTGATTACATATACAAAAAGGATGAAGTTTGAGGTAATCATATACAGTAAAATAAATCAGAATGATAACGGCAAATTGGACATTCCCATAGTGGATAATGCAACAAACATAAATACTAAAAAATTAACAATTAATAAAGTGAGATTTCTAAGGCTAAAAGGAAGTAGGAAGGTGAAAGGGTGAAAAGTTGAAAGAGCTATAAGCAATGATGGGGGATAGGAAAGAAAATTGAAATTCAGAATGAAAAAATTATGGATACCCAAAATTATAATGCTTTGGAGTCAGTAAGCAAATTAAGAATGTTTAACTCTATAGCAATTATTTTAACATCTCAGTAATCTATAAAACATGGTGTTCCTTAGGTTAAAATGTGGTCCAAGTACTTTGTCTAAAAAATCAGAAAAATAACAATTTTTCAGCTATAACAGGAATAATCTGTTAAGAGTAGAAATAAGGAATAAAAACTCATAAAATAGTAATATTTTGAAAATAAATTTCACAATTTATTTAAAGAGGCTTATAGTACTGTCCTGATAGATGTAAAAGAAAAAAATTATCATAGAATAAAGAAATATGCAAATTTCTGCCATGTTAAATCATAGACTTAGCAAATTCAAAAATCAATATTAATGTAATTTATATCATAATTCTTATTTTTCAAAGAATAATCAAAAGAAAAACTATAAATGATATGATTCTAAATTTCCAAGATTTTATAAAATATATATCTAAATCTATACGGATAGAAAGAACTATGTTGTATCTTAGGAAAAGGCTCATATATGAAGTTATTGAATGATAAATTAAGCACAGCATTTGTTGTACAAGAGAGACTATTCAATAAATCAAGATATAAAAATGTTTAGTTTATATATTAGTTTCTTTACAGAAATTACTTATGGAATACTTAGCACTTATGGAATACTTAGCATTTTCAAGCTTCAAAAACTAAATTTAAACAGCAATAGCAACTTGTTGGCTTATAAAGATAGGAAGTGTAGGGTTCATTATAGGCATGACTGATTCTAGGAGTTCCAGTTAGGTCGACAAGAAATTGTCACTTCACATTTCATTGACTTGTCTTCTTTGTGGGGGTTTTACCTTGTCAACTACACCCTTGCTCCCACATCCTCACAGATGTGACCACAGGGACCACAGGGAACATGGGGTACACTGTTCCGTCATTGCAATAGCAACTTCAAAGGAAAAAGCATCCTGTTCTACATTGAGGTAGAACTTATACAGGACTGTTCCAAAGGAAAGCATTTAAATTCTCAGTATCACTAGCTTGGCAAGGGTGACTCTGTAGAGAAAAATCAAGATATTGCTAATAGAGGAAGAGAGAATTGACTTTGGGACAGATGAGAAACAAAACTCAATACTCACCTAAAAACAAACACAAGAAAATAAATCATCACATCTACTGATACAATAAAGACTGTGAAAAAAAACTACAAAGTATAATAAGCATAAATATTTCTTAAATTACTGAAGAGAAAAGAATTGGTCTGAACTTAAAATTGACAGAGAGACAGAGAAACTTATTTTCTGTATTGAAAATTAGTATAACCACTTCTTAGCATGTGTTCATTTATTATTTTTCTGTTTCATTTCATGTCTTTCATTTCATTTCAACAAATTTTACAATAAAATATGAAACAATAAAAAAGAAAGAATGAACAAAACAGAGGTAACTAAAGCAAAACAATATTATTCAGTCATCATGGATTGTTTTTAATTTTTGGAATACATTTATTTCTTATCCAGTAGGTGCTAAGCAATGTTCGAGACACTGGATATAATAAAGCAGTTCTTAAAGTTTAAGAAATTACTGTTACAGAGTAGAAGGAGCACCCCAGGATCCCCCACATATTGCAACTAGTGTGCATTAATTAATGTGCAACAGCGAGAAGAGAAGGCGCGGATTTTCCAAATCAAGCATCCAATATTACCCATACCCTCATGGGTAAAAACAGACAAACAAGGTTGGCCAAAAGCAGGATGTCTGAGACCTAGAAGTTTATCACAAGACTAAGACACTAAGACACTAAGACTAAGAAAGGAGCAGAAGGGCAGGCAAGTCTGGAAGGAAAAGGACAAAAATCAAAATCAAGATAAAGGGTGTTATTTTCAGCCACTCACAGTCAGATACCCACAGCCATGTATCTGTCAAGTACCTCCTTCCATATCCCTCAAGTACCTGGTATTGGTCTGAGGCCTAGGAGCAAGCACAGTTTCTTCACATGTCTTTCTTCTCCATATACCTCCTCTAGTCTTCTTCTTCCTCCATTTCTTCCCACTGCCTCTACTGCTCCTTTTCTCAGTCCTTTTCCCTAGTCCTTATGAGCTTCAGCTTCCTGTCCAGCTCCCACTTCTTTAGGGTGGGGCAGGGCACTAACACTGCTACAAATCCATGAAGAAGCCAACATCTAGAGAAGGGGATAAAATAATAAGGAAGTACATGTGTGGAGTAAATAACGTATTTGATGGTAATAAAAACTAGAGATAAAATAAAGAGAATATAGTGTTGAGAAAATGAAATTTGAGAAAAGATCTAAACTGAGGAAAAAGCGAAGCATACTTATAACTGGGGAGAACATTCCAGGCCAAAGAAATTACAAATGAATTACTGATACACCTGACATTTTTGATGATAACAAAGAAATATTCAATTGTTATAAAAATAGGAAATTCGCTTTTAAAAATTAGTAAAGAAAACAGGTGATATATTTGTACATAGTACCTATTTGATCAAGTATAAATATGAATAGAAAAATCCCAGTTGTAAAACAGAAAATGATTACAAATAGGATTGAGGGCTATTTTGGTTTAATTCTCACTTTTCTATAATTATAATTTTTTTCTAACAAAATTTCTTCTCACACCAGAATTTGTATTTTTTTTAATATTCACTAAACAGAGGAGATTTGAGTAGAATTAGAACTTCATAGTTATAAAATGTGAACAAAAAAATCAACATGCCTGACATTAAAAACCAAATTTTCCAAATAAAATCATGCCAGCTTCTTAGTCTTGTACAGCAAATCATGAACAGGAAAATTAATAAACTATTTTTCAATCTCTCCCCAGAAGAATTGCTCAGCCAACAAATACTCAGCCAAGAAACTTATGGTCTCGTAGTGAGATTAGTCTTGTGCTTAATTTAAATTATGACTTCACAGCAACTCACCATATTTGAGATAATGTTTTCACATTACTTAGTAAACTATATAAAAATGTACCATTGGACTCTCAGCAGATGGCAATCTTCTGTTCGTGAAATGGGATTATAGTTCTTTCTTTGTTGGGAGTTGACAGATGGCTATCATCTCATATCTCCAAGGCAGAAAATGAATACACAGAGATTACATGGGGACAAGAATGTTTAAAGAGCACACTCTAGTTCTGCCAACTAAATTAATAAGTGACAACTGACAGTTGGAACTATCAAGTCGTGGTGGGTCTGGAAATTGCTCTTAACCTTTGCCTTCACTGGTGACTGCCAATTGTGGAGAAAAACATCCAAGTTGTGTGCAATCAGAATCATACTATTCTACAGAGTTCTAATTAGGCTGATACACATACAAATGTGTTACAAGGGTGGTTAGATCTTCAGTTAGTTCAATTTCCCTTCATATGGTGTCTCCAGCATGTGACTTAGAATATAGTAGGTGAGAAAAGATGTTTGGAACGGTATTTTCCCAAGATGCCTTCAGGTAATCACAGACATATCCACAGGGAAGACAGGATATGCTGTTACAAAATAAATATTTGATTAGATGAACATAATCTTTAGTTTGTATCAAGCTAGGATTAGATGGAGTTAGCCTCTTTGCCCTCAATTTTGCAAGTTATCTTAATAATGTGGAATTACATCACCCTAACAGGTTCCATCAATTCAAATAAGTGTTCATTTGTTCATTTATGAATATATGTATATTTGTTCCTCCAGTTGCTTATCTTTATTATATTAATGTTTTTAACTGTTTTTTTTATAAGTTAGAATAATATTATTAACTGCTTTGACCAAGACTGGTTAATAATTTAAAGACTCACATGTAGTTCAAATTTACAGTGCAATATGGCAGTTTCTAATCATAGGTGGATATATTTCTTAGGGAATACTGGGATTCAGGCATCTCATAACTTCTGCTAGGGTGTCCAGAATATTCTGCAGTCAACCTGTGAGAAGAAATAGTAAACTGAAAAGAGACTCCAACTTAGTTGTGCAAATTCTGAGTTGAAACATTGTCATTCTAGTCCCACTTGGAGGGAAAAAACTAGTCATTTAACCATGTTTGCTTTTAAATGAAGCTAGGAAATAAAGCTCCTGGCTGAGTAGTTTGCCACATTTTTCCTTTTTAATAATAAATTTGTTTCCTTACATCTTTCTTCATTTTTGTACAGTAATTGGTTTCTCCCCTTAGATGTAGTTCCTGTAGTTCTCCCAACATCTTATCACCCATGTTCCATCATCACAGTCCCTTGTGCTCCTGCCTCCCGAGGTTTTATCCCTTCCAGCCCCTTCCCTTGCTATATGCCTCAGATCTAAGCAGTCATCTTATAAATTTGTTTTTTTATTTATTTTTTGTTTTATTTCTCTATAATCCACATACAAGTGAAACCATCTGATATTTATCTTTTCTCTTCTGATTATTTTGCTTAGCATAATCCCTTTTAGCTCTATCCATGTTACTGAAAATGGCATGAGTTTAATTTTTTGATAGCTGAATAGTATTCCATTGTGTACTTGGAAAACTGTTGGTGACTTTTTGGTGAACAGTTATTCATTTTTGCCATAGTGTGTCTGATTGGGTTCCTATCAATGTTTCAGAATCACTGAAAATCTATGTGTCAAATTTTCATCTTCCTTCTCCCATCAGAATTTGGTTGTAGTAATGAAATTGCAGGTGAAGAACTGATGACTTTCTTCCAGTCATCTCAAGTCACCGAGCATGCGGATGGTAAAGGTGTCAGCCACCCACTAACATAGTTGGGAAATTATCTGCTGCTGACTCCTTTAGCAACATCTAGTAAGAAATAATCAACTCTTCACTCTCAGTAACGTCACAACGATTTTTTTCAGCTACTTCTTGCTAGCAATGTTCTTCAATTCTTTTAGTGAGTCAATCTGAAATATTAGAATGTTCATGGGTTTTGAGACTATAAAACAGTACAGTAATAAGAACTTGGATTTTTGATTACTTTTCCATTGCTTGCTGCTACATGATCCTTTGTGATTAAATAAAACTGGACCTTGAATTCTCCAAATGGAAATTCATCTCTCCAAATGGAATCTGGTGTATATTTGACACTCAGTAAACAGTCTCTAAAATGTTTCACTTAGATAAAAACTACAACTGCTTATTCAGAAGCAGAGCATTAAATGCAAGGTAAACTTTGAAGATGTCTTTTGGTGATAAGTTAAAGTTAGTATAGAACTCATCATAATCTCCTAGAAAATGTTGACACTGGTGATTTTTCAAAAGGAGAAAAATAACTTTTAAGATACCTTGCAACTTTAATTTTTTTCTAGGGGGTTGTAAACTATACAGGGCTAAAGGTATAGAGGAATCATAAAAAAAGAATGAATGTGAATTTTCTGCAACTATGTTGCTTAGGGATAAAAGTAATTTTAGAATACTAGCTTTTTCAGAGATGGTAAAATCTCCTCCTTGTGTAGAACAACTACTGTATTTGCTCCTTTCCATTTATCTAGCTAGTACTTCTGTCCTGCCAGTCTAAGAGTATAGATGTTTCCAGCCAGCCAATTCCTATTCCTCATTCTCCAGCATTAGAAGATAGTAGTTAGTCAGTTATTATTTCATAGTATCCTTAGGCATAGAGTATTGGTTTATACCAGACATTGTGCTGGTGTCTAGAGAGGACAGTTGTAAATATTTGCTTACTTGAAGAGCTTTTTTTGCAAACCTATTTTGGATGTTTTTTGCATTCATTTTCTTGAGTGATCAAGGAATCAAGAAATAGATTTAACTAATACAGTTGAAGGATTAGCTTCATAAGCACCACCTTCATGAGAAAGTAATGTATTCATATGCTTCAAAAGGGATCAGGAAAAAAAATAAGCTTCAAGTTCTATAAAACTTGGTTTTGCTTTCTTTCCTATCAAGCCTGGCTTCTGCCTCAGAGTGAATGAAGCTACCTGATTCAGTTGTTTTGATAACACTGGTTTTTCCTTCACTATCTTAAGAGAAATTAACAATTGCCACTTGTAATTACTAGATTTAAGTCAATTCATTTTTCCGTAGTCTCATAAATAATATCCCATTCTGACTCTCACTTTCTGTTTCCTGGAATATTTTAACAAGGCCTGGATATTTCACTGTGTGGTTTTCTACTCTCTTGTTGATGATGATCTTTCTTAAAGTTCAATAGAATACTTCAAAATGTTGTTCATGGCTTTTAGGATGAAATCTGGATTCATAATGTAACTCACACAGTTCATCATCAAGTCAAGTTTTCTAGATTTATCTTTTATCACAGCACACTGTGTAATACACTAATACTGGATTGTGTTCAATCTTATAATTGCATTCATTCTTTGGGTCCCAACTTAGATATCATTGAAACCAAGAATTCCACTGTCCTCACCACCTAAAAGATACATTTTCCCCCTGAATCTTCACAAATATATATCCCTATCTACTAGTATATCACAGATTCACTGAACACAGGGAACTTATTAAAAATGCAGATTTCTGGGCTCCACTCAAGTTCTCATGAATCAAAAATGAAGGGAGGGAAAATTAAAGAGGATCTGCCTTTTTAACAAGCAACGAAAGTGATTCTAATGCACACTCATATTAAGAACTAATGACTAAAGTATGTCTGGAATGTAATAAACACATCACTACTCATTAAAATAATGGACAAATAAATGTTTCATCAGAAATAGTTTTTTGAGATCTCCATCTCCCTGTTGTCTCATATAACAGATTCAAACTTGCCTGTAATAATCAGAGACATAGCATTATTTGAATGTATAAAAGTTAAACTCCTTCCTCCCTGCCTCCCTGCAATATCTTGCCAAGTAATTCAATTATTTGTCTGAATTTCTACATACTACACTAAGTGAAATAATTTACAGGGTGCTAATGTTTTTAAAAACAATATTGACATTATTAATATATGAAACCTGTAATAAATCAGGAAAAAGATATCACCCCAATAGAAACATAAGAAAAGCCATGGACTGGAAAGCATAAAATAATTAAACATAATCTAAAAAGTACATGAAATACAATTTCCCTACCATTTCAAGAAAATCAAAGTTGAATAATAACTAGACATCATTTAAAACCCTCTAATTGGTAGTATTTTACTAATGATCCCTTTTTTATCTATAGCACAGAGAAACAGGCAGTTTCATGCACTGCTGGCTGAGTGCTAATTGGGTATGTCTTCTAATACTTTTGAAAAATATGCATTAAGTTTTAAAAAGTTCATATAATTCCTGATCTAGTGATTTCATTTTTAGGAATTTATGAAATAATTAGAGCAATTCCAGTTTTTGGTGCAGCATGTGAGGTGCTTAAATGTCATTACTTCATTCTAACTTGTAAAACATTGAACAGACTGAAAAATTAGCACCTTTTCTCATATCCATAAAAGAGAAAGGATGCACACACACACACACACACACACACACACACAAAACTATTGCCTCCAAGGAGAAAGAGACAGATAGGCAAATGCAGGAAGCCATGACTTATTGGATCAAAGACTCACAGATGGAAACCACTGTGGGAACCAGACATTATGGTAGGTCTCTACCATAATTCCATTCCAGTTTAGGTGGGTTCTTTGCTGGAGCTAGCAGGTAAGGAGGAGTGTCAGAGCCATTGGGGGATTTTACAGCCTCTAATGCTCTCTCAGAGAATCAAGGCATACAGTACACCAGTTAGAGAAATTGGGCCAATTGTATAGCAATCTAGGCAGCAGCAGATTGACCATGATGCAGGTGAGACTCTCAGTTCTCCAGAAGTCTTCACATTCATTCTCTTGGCTCTCTCTTGCATTCCATTTGAGTTATCCCCTTGCCTTTTTTTTTCTGTGCTTTTCTCATTCACCCTCAGGTTGACACCCCCCTTTTGTCTCCCTTCCTAGGCCCAGCATACATGCACACATTCATAGATCTAAGTATGCACAATCATGGGGAGGACACAATACCAGAGGTGCTGCTCATGAGGCTAATGGTGGAAAGGTAAAATCCTTGATAATCCATTTATCATATAGCAGGAAAACCTGAAATGCAATTGTGAATTGCTGGGAACTCTGTGTAAACAGTGAGAGATTTAAAATCTCCAGAGGGATTCAGTTATAGGACAGAGAATTCCAGCATATTCGTGAGTCATACTTCCAGGAGTACTATCAGGTTTTCAGTGTATCACAGGAAAATACCTTCAAATGATGGTATTTGATGCAAGGAAGGAAGAGAGAGAAATTATGAAGTTTTGGAATACTCCAAAGCACTGTAATCTTCTTAGCTAGGACTACTATTCTCAGGAAAAGATAACCAGAGCCTCCTCCATGCAATACTATCAGAGTTTAAGTGACCTAGGATGGAAAGAGTCAAATACAGTAAGGTCCAGCTTTCCATTGAGAAAAGGGAAATACCCAACTTTATCCAAATCTATCCATTCTGTCCCAACAGAAAAAATTGAGAATATTTCAAAAATCTGAGATATAATTGAGACGTTCACATTTCAGAAACACAGGCTTGCTAAGACTGAGAATGCTTTTCATCAACTTACACTTCCAAAGCCTTGTTTCAGGCATTCCCTTTACCCATCAGACCATGTTCAAGGTCCAGAAAAAAACTATGATATTTATTTATATGTCAATTATAGTGAAACAAAATAAAGGATCAGTGTAGGGACAAGCAGCCTGTGTAGCACCAGTTGTAATGCATGCATCAGGCTCATCAATCTATGTAGGTTCTTCATTGGTTCCAACAGTAATACAGACACAACAGGTAGGACAGGGCCAAGGCTTGGGGACAGAAGGGGGTGTAGGGGTAACAGGGAGCCAGACAAGCTGCTCAGTCCTTCAGGCATCTTCACATTCTTTCTCTGGGCTCTCTCCTCTCTCTCTCTGGCATTATCTCATGTTCTCTGTTCTGTCAGTGCATTTCTTTCTCTCTCTATTGCTGATCTCTGTGTTCTCACATTCTTTACCCCCAGGCCCATGTGAGCCCACTCACACATGCGCACACCCATTGGCTCACTGGGCCAGGTTATACACAATCATGGGGGAGGATGCAATGCCAGAGGTGCTCATCGTATAGACCAATATAGGAAAAAGCCCGACCCACTTACCCAATGGTCAGAAAGAACCAAACCAAATTAATACGGCCTGACTGTGGTCTGATTCTTTTGTCTTTTGACAGTAAAATAAGTATTGTCCCATGCTGGTAGATGTTCCTTCTAGAACATACCTGAGGCTTGCATTCAGAGATGGGAGTCTTGCATGCAAAGATTCCTGAGCTGATATTTAATGTTCTTTTAGGAATTCCAAGTACTGGGTTCACTCAGTGGTCATTTTCCCAAGAATCTCAGCAATTTCTTCACCTGCCCAACTACTAAGTATACCTCTGGTCCCATGAAAACAGGAAGGTTGTCCAATGCAGTTGAATAACCTCAGAACCCAGCCTATAGTATCCTCCAGGTGTATCCCTCTGGTAGTAGGGAGAATGAGGAGGTTCCCAGGCCCCCTAAATCGGCATGGGTTCTGCCCTATACTGCATAAAGACAAAGCACACTCTTAGTGTGAAAGACATTTCATAGAAAGACAGAAAGAAAAGAGAGGAAAGAATAATCATTTGTTAGTAAAACACGCATAATTACCCATCTCCTTGTGAGTAAAATGCATAGCCAAATAGGTTTGGTTGGAGAATGAGTTGCTGAGATCTAAAAACTTAACTCAAGTTCAAGGTATTTTCTGGTGAAGAACCACAGGAAAGGGACAAAAGGAGATATGCAAGTACCAATCAAGATAAAGACTGTCATGTATAAGAAGGAAATTTTAAAACAGCCCAAAGTTCCCCAAAGCAAAACTATTTAAATAAATTGATCTATACCTTGGTACCACATGGAACATTATATTTCCAAAGCACAGACCATAATACAGATACTGTAAAAAACAGTAATAGCAATAGAATTACCTACTAGACTAATGTCTCTACTAGTCTAGACTATTATAAAACACTAAAGATACTGCCAAGCAGATAAAAAAAAACCTTCTTGAGAAATACCAGCTAATTATGAGCATGCTGTAACAAATTGATGTTTATTAATAATATGAACAAATATGGACTTAGAAAACTTTTTTAAAAGTCTAGTTGCAAAAGAATATATGTATATATGATTTTCCTCATTTCATATATTAAGAATATGACATACCTACTTATACCTACTCTGTGATTTCTGTATTTGGATTATGGAATTGTAAATGATACTCTGTGTTTCATTTTCTGCAATGATAATATATTTACTTTTGTAAGTTAAAGAGAAAAAGTTAACCAATTGTGCCTACAATGAATTCATTGTAGTTTTCATTTAATTCAGATCTAGGAAATAATACAGTAGCACTGTGAAAAGCTGAAACTTGTAGATCCATTTTTCAAATGGAGTTTGGAAGCCATTAAAAGGAACTGCTTGAAAGAGAGCAGCACCTTTTAAATCAGGCCTAAAAATAATTATTTTAGGAAGCCACCAAATGAACAACTGTTTGGGAAGCCATTTGAATGGTTTACTGATGACTAAGGACTTTTTGCCTGAGAATAAAATCACCAAACAATTATGTAAAGCAAAGAATAGTTTTTTATTAGCACTCTCTTATTTAACCATTTACCTTATCTTCTTATTTTCCATTGAACCCCTGACTTCCTCTCCTCAGCACACATTCTAGGTTTCTAAACTGAATTTCTGTACTCCAACTAGCAATTCTTTGATTCCCAAGTAATCATTTCTTTGTTTGTTTGTTTGTTTTTGGTTTTGTTTTTTTTTTTTGGTTGTTTTTTTTTTTTTTTTCAGAGTAGGTCTCGCTATTTTTGCCCGTGGAACCGTCAGGCTCTCGTTCCCTGGGGTACCACAGACTCAAGCAATCCCCAGCCTCTGCTTCCCAGGTAGCTGGGATTACAGGCGCGCGCCACCACGCCCAGCTATTTTTTTGGAACTACGTCTGACTGCGGGCCCAGACTGGACTCGAACCGCGATCCCTAGCCCTGGCCGCTTTCCAGGCTGAAGCTTACAGGCACGAGCCACTGTGCCCGGCCCCAAGTAATCATTTCTTACCTTTTAATGGGTTCTTGAAATTTCATGTTAACAGCACGTAGGACACATGGAAAAAGCCATGCTTCACTCAGAGAATGGAGGGACCAGAAATAGAAGTGTAGTGAGATAACTGACATCAGGGGTGCAATGCTAAAAGATTTACATTTTAGAAGACCCTGTTTAGAATCTTGTGACTATGTCCTGGTAGAGATTTCAAGGCCAGCATGAACTTCTTACTCTTCTTTCAGACATTTTATAAGATTTGTCTAATTGAAAGCAGAACACAGCTGCTTTCAATTTGGCTGGTGACAATTACATATAATTTATTTCTCAGTATCTTCTATATCTCCTCTGAAAAATGGAGAAAGTAAAAGTAGCTATCACATAACTTGGTTTAGAGTATAGTACCTGTTATATAATGAACACTTAACCAGCTTTATTGGCTATTAATATATTTTTCCCTTTTGCTATAAGGAGGGAATGCATCTTTGTTTCTTTGTTTTGGAATTTGGCAAAGTAAAAGGAGACTAAATTATCACAAAGTATGGCACTCTATATAGCAAGATGTATATAATTTATTTTCTTAAGAAATAAACAACTTGAGACCTGGAAGTTATTCTTTGAAAAACCTATGTTATATGGTAAGGCAATATTCACTTAATGGACAAAATGCATCAATGATTTGGAGTATTAGTGTTATATCTTTAACATATTTGCTTGGCTGAGTTTGATAGGTTTTATAGACTTCACTAAAGATTTTAGCTGCAATCTGCACATGCATTAATTTCAGTATTTATTATATACATACATATATACACATATAATAATGTGTATATTTAGTTGCATATTTATTATCTTATTTTTATAAATTATATATAAATATACTTAATATTATATATGATACATTTATATATAATTTTATTACATATTATATATAACTTATATATAATATATAGTATATTATATATAACTTACATATAATATATAGTATATTATATATAGTAGATATATATAGTGTAATCACTTCTTACATTATATATAATATATATAATATAATATACTGTTATAAATTTATATATAATGTTTATATATAAATATATAATACATAAATATATAACAGAGATTATATACAAATATATAACAGTATATTAAATATATTTAAATATAATTTATTATATTTTCCTATATACTATGATATACTACTATTATATATTATATTTTTATATAAAAAGAGAGAAGTAAAGGGAAGCACAAGGGGAGATCACAGAAGAAAAGCTCAGAAATTTATCAGGTAGCTTGAAAAAAGGAAATATCAGAGTCACTGGAATACCAGAAGGAGAACAGAGTCATGGGAACTGAAAAACTGCTTAAGGAAATAATGGAGGAGAACTTCCCTAATTTAAAGAAAGAAATTAAAATAGAAATATAAGAAACCAAAAGCACACCAACTACTTCAATGAAAGGAAAAATCACAGCAAGACACATAATTGTAAAACTTCTAAGAGTCCAAAATAAAGAAAGAATAATTAAACTGATGAGAGAAAGAAAACAGATAACATACAATAAAACTTATCAGGTTCACAGTAAATTTCTCTGAGGAGACACTCCAAGCAAGGCAATACTGGGACATTTATTAAAATACCCAACAAAAAATGCAAGCCATGATTACTCTACCCTGTGAAGATCTCCTTCCTTTATGAAGGCAAAATAAAAACCCTTTCAGATATAAAGTTTTCATAAGTATACCACTACCAAGCCTCCACACCAAGAAACTTTACGAGCATCTTAAAATCCAAAACCAACAGAAAACTGTTCAGAAAGAACAGAACAAAGTAGTCAATAAAACCTCAAAATGACCACCAAAAAGATAACCTCATACTCAAGCATCAATAATAACCCTAAATGTTAATGGTCTAATTGTACCAGTTGAAAGAAACAGAGTAGTTCACTGGATCAAAAACCAGAATCCAACATTCTGCTCCCTACAGGAAATACACCTGAACTCTAAAGATAAGCACAGGCTGAAAGTAGAGGGCTGGGAAAAAAATCCTACAAATTAATGGTCCTTGTAAGTAGGCAGGAGTTGCCATATTAGCAGCAGATAAAGTAGCTGAAAAAGGTGATAAAGGTAAGCTGAAAAAGGTGATAAAGGACAAAAAAGGACACCACACAATGGTAAAAGTTAATACACCAAAAGGACATAATAACTATTGACGTACGCTCACCAAATGAGGAGACACCAAAATTCATTGGATAATTACTAATAGCACTAAAAGCAGATACTGGAGAAAATATGTGATAGGTGACTTCAACACCCCATCAAAGGATAGATCAACAAGACAAAAACTACACAGGGACACACAAGCTCTAAATGAAGATCCTGACCATGTGGACCTAATAGATATCTATGGGACACTGCATTCCCCAAGAAAGGAACACATTAAGAACATACTTTTTGTCAAATACACTGAATCATTCTCAAAAATTGACCACACATCAGAACATAAGAAAACATTAATAAATGCACAAAGATTAAAATAATACCAACATATTTCTTTAATCATACAGGCATTAAACTAGAAATCAACAATGAAAAAAAAGCAAAGGAATGTCCAATACATGGCAACTGAACATGTTAATGAATGACTGGATAACTGAAGAAATAAAAAAAGAAATTAAAACTTACTTCAAAAGCAAATGACAAATATGACTCAACATTTCAAAATGTATAGGACTCTACAAAAGCAATCTTAAGAGGAAGTTTCATAGAAATACAAGCTCATATCAAAAAGCAAGAAACAATGCAAAGAAAAACCTAATCTCCCAACTCAAGGAACTAGAAAAGATACAATAAAAAAAAATCCCAAACCCAGCAGAGACAAGAAATAATAAAAATAAAAGCAGAAATATATGATCTAGAAATTGAAAAGATAGAACAGAAGATCAACAAAGACAAAAACTGACTCTTCAAATAAAATAAAATAAAATAAAATAAAATAAAATAATATTGATAAGGCCCTAACAAGGCTCACAAAGAAGGGAGAACACTAAATAAGCAGGATCACAAATGAAAGAGGAGAAATTGCAATAACACAGTAGAAATCCAAAGGATAATCAGTTACTATTATGAACATCTATATGCAAACAAATACAACAAACTGGATGAGATAGACAGATTCTTAGAACTATCCAGCAACCCAAAATTGAACAAAGAAGAAATAGGGGAATTAAAAGGAAGAATCACAAGCAGTAAAATTGAAGCAGTCATCAAAACTCTCTCTTAGAACAAGAGCCCAGGACAAGATGGTTTTACAAACAAATTCTACCAGATATTCAAAGGTGAAATAACACCTATATTACTAAAACTCTTCCAAAAATTTGAGAAGGAAAACTACCAAACATACTGTATGGTGAAAACATTACTACCAAAACTAAGCAATGACAGCACTAAGAAAGAAAACTGTAGATCAATATCCCTAATGAACACAAACACAAAAATTCTAGACAAATTCCTGGCAAACTGAATCCAATGAAGCATAAAAAGTATTCTTTACCATAACTAAGTGGGATTTATCCCAGGGGCACAGGGATTGTCCAACATCCAAGAATCAATCAACATAATCCATTACATCAACAAAGAGAAAACCAAAAACCATATGATCATATCAATAGATGTAGAGAAAGCATTTGATAAAGTTCAACCCCATTCATGATAAAAGTCCTTGAAAATTTCAGGATAAAATGAACATATCTCAACATAAGAAAAGCCATCTACAAATCCAAAATAAGCATCATTCTTAATGAGGAAAAACTGAAATAATTTCAATTGAGATCTGGAACCAGGAAAGGTTGCCCACTCTCACCACTCCTTTTCAACATAGTACTGGAAGTTCTAGCTAGGACAATAAGGCAAGAGAAGGACATAAAATGAATACAAAACAAAGAAGAACTGAAGCTATCAATATATGCAGATGATATGATTCTCTATGTAGAGAACCCTCCAAAAAATCCATAGAAAAACTCATTGAAACAATAAACCAATTCAATAAGGTAACATGATACAAACCAACACACAAAAATGAGTGGCCGTCTTATGCACAAAAAATAAATCAGAAGAAGAAATCAGAAAAAAAACATTTACCATTGCACCAAAGGAAATTAAATGCCTGGAAATAAGTCTAACAAAACACATGAAGAACCTATACAAAGAAAACTTTAAGACACTGTTAATAGAGATAGAGAACAAGACATAAAAACATGAAAGGCAATTTCCTGATCATAATATGGAAGAAGTAACATTATAAAAAATGGCCATTCTACCAAAAGCAAGCTACAGATTCAATGCAATTCCAATAAAAACATCAATGACACTCTTTAGAGAAATACAACAAAAATTACTGAAATTTATATGGAACAATAAAAAACCACAACAGCTAACTCCCTCCTGACCAAAAGAAGAGAGAATGGAGGAATCACTCTCCTAGACTTCAAAATGTACTACAAAGTCATTATAATTAAAGCAGTATGATACTGGTACAAAACGGAGACACAGACAAAAGGAAAAGAATAGAATGCTCAGAAATTAAGCTACACATATGGGCAGCTAGTTTTTGACAAAGAGGCAATAAACATATATTGAACTAAGACAGTCTATTCAATCGATGGTACTGGGAAAACTGAACCACTACATGCAAAAAAAAAAAAAAAAAAAAAAAAAAAAAAAAAAAAAAAAAAAAAAAAAAAAAAAA